>JAVTVY010043724.1:0-21384 GCA_036873755.1 Hanleya hanleyi
TATGCTGCTGATATTGTGTTGCCAAATTTCACATAGATATTTTTAATGAGAAATTCAAGCAACTCTATAAACAAAGAAACATCCCATGAATGATATCTCTTGTATGTAGTAGAGCTAATGAATGCTTTATGGCTTCCGACATTAATATATCTACGATCAGTTTTCTTGAACACAGATACTATTAATGAACTTAGACGGTCAATAAGGTCCTGATGAGGGATTGTAGTATAGAGTCGAGAAATCCCATGTGGATACATGTCTGTACGGTATGTGACCTTTAGCATCAAGTTCTTCCGTAAGACATTTTGAGTTTTTCAATATCCACATACATTCAACGCCAGAGTTCTTGAAAATAGTGGCACAATACCTTTCCCAAAATGCTTTTACCTCCTGAAGGGCCCTCGTCAATAGGGTTGAAAGAAGCTTGGTGGTGCAGCTTCTAGAACCAGCTATGAATCTAGCTTTTGTATGGTGATTTATGCATTTTGGGAGTCCAGTATATTTTTGGTATGTCGTTATGATTGGTTGGAAGACAAATACCTCTTTCCCTGAGAAACTTTTTGTGATTGTTAAATAAATCTTCCAGAGTAAACGCAGTTTGGGAGTAAGTAGACGTATTTGATGAAGATATGTCTACACTCAATTCTTTAACCAGCACCTGGTAATAGTAATATTTACATATGAATATTATATTATTCGGAGCTTTGTCTGCTGGGAGTATGACGAATTTACTCTGGAGATTTGCTAGAACTTCTTGCGAATTGAGGTTTCTCAGTACTTGTTTTGCTAGGGGAAGAGAACTTCTGTCAATATGGCAAACAAACCATCTTCGAATCCTAAGTCCATTTCTACGCCTGCGGTTCGAACTGACCTTGGTACATTGGCTCATCAGTAGTCTATTAATAGATCCGAGTCGCCATTTATATCGAACCTGTTTGAATTTATTGTGTCACCCCCTCGGCCTCGGGTGCCGTGATTGCCTATTGCTAGAGCGAAAAGGAAAGCTTTCACTTGCAGTCTGCGAACCTCGCAAGCTAAATTTTTACCACAGTTGGAATGTCCGTCAGTCAACATCAGAACTTTTTTCACCGATTCTGTGGCGGATCGAATACCTGAAGAAGTATTAATAATTCGTTATAATTCGTTATAAATATTCAGCACATAACCATATACGCCAATGTCCCATTGGTTACATTTGGATTAAAATTGTGATGTTCAGTCCATTCAACCCCATACAATGTACTAAATTCGTTTATTTTTATAGAACAAATTGAAACAAATTATATTAACGAGTATAAGAAATTAAGCTAGGCAAAAATATATTAACTTCATGGGGTTTTCAGGTGCAAAGAACATTCAAAAAAACATACAATTATCTTTGAACCCCAAATGACCGCCATTTTGAATTCACTCATGATCCTTTGTCTCTAGCATGACTTCAATATCAGCCATCAAAACAAAAAGTGTCAATGCCCTGTTGCGTTGTAACAGTTTGGTATATACATGGAGGGGCCCGCGGCATAAACCTCCTACAACCCCACAGCCCCCACCCACCACCCACGCCAAAATCATGCTAGAAAGGGTTAGAAGATGTGATGCGGTTCTGTGAGTTACACCTACCTGTATCCGGCTCAAACATGTATTTATGTGCATACACAAAGGCATCACCAGTACACGTCGCGTTTCGGTCCTGTGGCATGCCCAGTATGGCCTGTCGGACACTGGCTATCGTCCAGCGAATCTTAAAGTTGAAGTTAAGAACCACTCTACTGCAAAATGTCACAATGGCTATTCGGTTATTTTGTACTTCTCGTCAATGAGGTCCGCGAGCTTCTGTTTCGTGGTTGTCCAATCATTGTGACTGATACTGCCGCTCATGTCGATGATGAAGAGGAGGTCACGTGGTAGGAGCGTCAGGGAATCACCTGTTCCTGAACCGCCGGCTGCACTGACGGTCCCGGCCGCGGTGGCAAAACTATAATAATGGGTATGCCCATGCAGTCATGAATTTGTTGTGGAATTTCTTAGGTACATTTTGTTGATCCCACGCATCTGAAAAGAAGATAACAAGAGTTGAGTCATGCGTTGATGGATGCCCTTACAAACCAATATGCTGGGGAATTGGTGGGGCTTATGTGGGGCAAGCTGTGTAGGGATCACGTGGGGAATGTGTAGGACAGCCAATGTGGGGAATGTGTAGGGATTTGGTAAAATCCCCACATTGGACTCAGTCCTGAAAAAGGAGTTTCCTAATGCTGCTTAGCTGGATTAAATCCCCGCACTATCCCAACCTCAGCCCCACGTGTTCCCTACATGTGGGGAAGATGCGTGGAACTCTATCTAAAGCTGGTGTGGGATCGACCCATATATTCCTGCATTAAGTCCAGCATATGGTACAGAAAACCCCACAATATCCCCACGTGGGGAATCTGCGGGGCAGAAAAGCCCACAATATCCCCACGTGGGGAATCTGCGGGGCAGTACTTCTAGCATGGGTCAGAAAACCCCACAACATCCCCACGTGGGGAATCGGCGGGGCAGTAATTCCAGCATGGAACTGATAACCCCACAATATCCCCAAGTGGGGAATCTGCAGGGCAGAAAACCCAATAATATCCCCACGTGGGGAATCGGCGGGGCAGAAAACCCCACAATATCCCTACGTGGGAATCTGTGGGGCAGTAATTCCAGCATGGGACCGATAACCCCACAATATGCCCAAGTGGGGATCCTGCGGGGCAGAAAACCCAATAATATTCCCACATGGGGAATCTGCAGGGCAGAAAACCCAACAATATCCCCACGTGGGGAATATGCGGGGCAGTGTTAATTCCAGCTAGGACGGAAACCCCCACAATATCCCCACATGGGGAATCTGTGGGGCAGAAAACCCAATAATATCCCCACGTGGGGAATCTGCTGGGCGGAAAACCCCACAATATCCCCACGTGGGGAATCTGCGGGGCAGTAATTCCAATATGGGGCAGAGGTATGGCAACATCCCCACAGTAACCCTACAATATCCCCACGTGTGGGGATGGCGTGGGGTAGTCGCCCCCGAATGTACCAACAATGGGTTATTTTCGGGGTAGTTATTTGGGAGTGGGGAATGAATTGGACAGAGCATTCTGCAGTAGCCCCACAAATGGGAAAATTACGGGGCAGGGTGCACAAAACATCATCTGCATGGAATTTCTGAAAGGGCATGTCATTTGTACAGACTGTCTAGTATGTCCGGATTCCTCCCCGCAATATCACCCATCCCTTAAAATAACCACCAGCAGAAGCAAAATCCACGTGTTTTTCACCTTTTATTATTTAACAGCATAAAATATACATGGTACACCCGAGCACAAAATGGAAAGCACATTGAAAGTCTATGTCAATAGAATTTTTTTTTTCGTCCCTCAAAGGTTTAAAAAAACCTGTCTTGGTCTTTTCCCACCTGTGGTCGGATGGCCTTTAGCATTCCTTGGGGGACTGTCGTCGTCATCGTCAGAGGATGACGAATCTGTGGCAGATGAGGATGAAGATGAAGAACAGTCCACTAGCTCTTCTGATATGTGGCTATCATGCTTCTTCATTGGAGTTTTCTGGCGGGTTCGTCCTGATCTTGCTGCATCATGGCATTTCTGGGTGATGCCTCTCCTCACTTTGGACAACGGTGTGCTCTTAAACTTGTTGCAAACATAACCTGGAAGTCAAACAATGAAAAATGATTAGTATATTCTGAATGCCCGAGCTATCGTAATAAATTAATACAGGAAACAAATATGGTTGAGCATACAGATATTTCAGTTCCATGATTATGGCAGTCAAACATTGACCCCTACAAAACTGGCTGAAACAAAACAATAAATTCAGATCACTCTCATCACTTATTTATGTTCATTTATGTTCATATAACTAACAGCATAGGGTTCGAGATATACAGCTCAGATCTACCGAAGAACAAGTAATATTTTTTCAAATTTATATACGAGGCTGTGCATCTGAAAACCTCTCGATTCTTCGATAACTCCAAGTTACCAGGCCACAGAAATCTGATTCATAGTGAGCAGTTTGATGGTATTCGAGATATGGATCATTAATTATTTTTTACAAATCAGCCTCAACATGGATGGATTTTGTAAACCCTTCCCTGTGCATTTTTTTCAGCATTGAAGATTACCAAAGCATCATATGTATTTTATTTGATTATATTGGGATCGTTATATACAACGAATCTAAGAATATCTTGTCAGAGAAATTTGTAACTCTGCCCGCTTCGACGGCTTTTCTGTCTCGCCATTGAGTGTGTGTTGTACGCGGAGACGAAAATGACGTCACTGCGTGACGTATGAGTGAAGTAGCGACGCTCACAAGTTTGAATGCTGCACAGCTGCAGCCATGAGATAACGTCATGGCTCGTGCCTACGGTTCGGTAATGTCGCACAGCATACGTTGGTAGAATGCACCATACGTGTAAACGCTTGCTGACACGGCCATGGAGAAATAAACGGCATGCCATGCCGTTTATTTTTAAAGATCAATTCCTTCTATTTTCTCGTGAATGGTAGAAACAAGTTTAGTTTTTTGTGGTCAAATGTGTTTCATTTTCTACCTGTTATAACATATGCCACTTTCGCTGAGTTTGAGAGACATTGATTTCAGCCCAGATTTGAGGCTGATTACATCTTTAAATATGAACACCAAGATGTATGCTCAATCAGGTCTCAAATTCATTGGGCTTCTAAGTTAAGGCCATATGCTTCATATTGAACTGGTATTGGAGATATGGGTCTGAGATGGTTTTGCATAAATTCAAGATGGTCACCCAAATTCCCACCCAATCAGGTCCTGACTCAATAGGCTCTGAGTCAAGATGGAGGCACATGATGACGACAATAACTGTTGACAAAATTGGTCAAGGGGTAATAAAACTGAAATGTTCTAGCAACCAAGGTGATAATGGAAGAGGTTATCAGTGTCCTCAACCGAAGGCATAGGTTGCAAATATGAAAACGAGAATGACAGCTGCGGGAACGCTGAGTAAATGAATCAAGCTTACCAGTAATTTCTGCAACAATGGCAGCATTCAGTTTCGTTTTCCCGTTGCCACTGGACAAGCTAGAGGTAGCAAGAATCTCCTTCGGGAAGAAGAGGTGTACCAGTTCGGACAAGAGGGCTGTCTGTTTCGCACTGCTTTTCAGCAAAAGTTTATGTCTGGGCATAACATACACTTTACTTCCCTTGTATAGTGGAACCATCTGCAAAATAAAGAGACAAGAGTTAGGCTATGGTTATCTTCAGAATCAGAGCAAATATCTCTCCAGGTAAAAATGCTAAAATGCTCTTGTTCAAACCTGTTATCCTTTGTGACTGACATAAGTTTTAGAATCAATGCATACTGTCGTCTGATATAGGGGTAAAGAAATTTTCCGAGCTATAAAAGAGCTTATATAAAGCTCTTAAAAGCTTATATTAAGCTTATATAAAATAGCCAATACACAACATATATAAATGCAGATTCAGGAAATACAGGACAAAAAAAATCTTGAAATGACCAGAAAAACAGGTCCACAAGATACTGAGAATCTTCGTGTAAGTTAAGACTCCTTGACCAACTAATATGGTAGATACAGGCCAGACAATAATGCAGCAGTTTACATGTTGTCGATAAAGACTCATAACTCGGTGGGAGATCATTGAAAGGAGAAGTAAATAGAACCTGGCATACATTCACAGCATACTGGTACTCTTCAATGTAATTTTAAAACTTGTCCGTGTCTTAAGTAACCAGGATGTGGACTGGATAAGCATATATTGAAGGGCCATAACTCTGGAAGAATCGTCATGACAGACAAAAGAAGTTAGGCAATACAAAAGTGATTGCTGCATATGTAATACTTGAATGGCCCCTATCCACTATTATTTGAGTAGCATATTTCTAGCACACAACAAGATAATATCTAAACATCAGCTTCACCCTTCATCCCATATATCATAGATTACAGTTATCCTCATCTCACAAATGCAGAATTTTTTATTATGAAACATGTACTGATTGAATCACTCTGAATTATTATCTATTCAAAGGTATCAATGTGACCAGTTGTCATGGCCAGACACTACATTCCAAATCAGCATTGGTTTCTGTGCATGCTGATTTGCCAGCTAAAGCCCAACTGTTGAATATGCACCAGTACAATGGTTCCTCCAGCTGCCTCTACTGTGAGCACCCAGGGAAAAGTCTGAGAACATCAGGAGGGGGGAACAAGATGGTCTTCCCATTCAGAACAGACTCTTATAAAGGTCGAACGCATCAATCGATCATGGATAATGCTGATTCTGCGGAGAACCAGTCTACAACGGTACCAATATACCTGATATATATTATCCAGATTTAAGTTGTACCTGTAGTTTGAATTATTAGTGTGATTTGTCACTGTAACATAGTTTTGGTACATGTACATGCATAAAACATTTGCTCTTCTTTGTGATGGTTACGGAACAATTGGCATTCATCTTTATTTTCCTGATGGAAGACGCTGTTATAATGCCTGATATTACCCGGTGAACAGCCCAAGAATAATGATAAATGTCCGGCCTATCGCATGAATGTATTAGCAATAGGAGTATTGTGGCAAAATGGAAAATCACATTGATTCCTCTACATGTATATTGTATCAGTGAAGAGTGCATTAAAATAAGATCTGAAACTGGAATACTAGGAGCTTGTATAGCCCTTTGTGGTAACTGCAGTATAAACACTACAAGTTAGCCATGTTCTCAGTCCATAATCATTGACAATGCAAATGGGAAGTATCTTAACTTTGATTTTCATCAGATGTATTTGAAGCCTTCTTGCCTTAGACTATTGAGTTATTACAGATTATTCTTCCCAATTCCAGGTATCTGGTATAAAGGGCCATTCCATCCTTTCAACTGTGAAGAATTTTGACCTGGTCCAAGGTGTGAGCATTGACTATATGCATCAAGTGTGCTTAGGTGTTGTCCGCGCTATGCTACATTTGTGGGTCGATTCCAAGAACCACGATAAGCCATGGTACTGTGGGAGGAAGGTGAAGGAGATAGATGGCAGACTTTTGAGTATCAAACCACCAGGATTCATTACAAGAAGGCCAAGACCATTGTCCACACTCAAGCATTGGAAAGGTATGGTATTTCAGCTTCTCAGGTTAAATTTACTTTCTGTTTGAGCTGTAGAACATGTAGAATGAAGCATAAGGTACTTATACTGTAGTATCATGGCCTAATACTGAACTAAGCATCGCCACTCCTTAAAAGCTCGAATGCTGCGGCAGTTGAATCCATGAGGCACCCATAATGGGCAGCCATGACTTGCTCGGATGCTCCCGCTCCCCACAGGTTATACAGCAATCGAGTCACTCAATGCTTGAAGCCATGTTTCACTCCCAATCTTCCTCCCCCCCCCCCTCTCTCATCATCCCCATTCTGGGAATAGCTCCTCACCAGAGCTTTTGTGAATTGTCCTATCGTATAGTCTTTATTCTGGTGGCCTAACATTATAATATATTCTTAGAAAGCAACCGATAACTAAACAGTTGTAACATAGTCCAGCAATTAAGCCATCCATCAGAAAATACTAAGTCGGGGTTGCCACCCGCTTCTTGTTATGTATTCTTTGAAAATAAATTGAACTTGTTCAGAAACAGCAGACTCAGTATGTCGACAAACAGCATAGATGTCCGGCACAATATTGAGATTCGATATTAGAGTTGACAACATGTCAGATATCAGATAAAGTTATCAATAGTTTCCAGGCTTTATAATTCAACCATCTTTTGATAATGGAAGCTGTATTCTAACATCTCTCTTCTCTCCAGCTTCAGAATTGAGGAGTTTCCTACTCTATTATCTGGTCCCATGCTTGGACGGAATTCTTCCGGATACATATCTACAGCATGCTGCTCTATTAGGGACTGGGGTGTATTTGTGCTCCAAGGAAACCATCAGAGAGGCAGATCTGCTGAAGAGTCACTCCTGTTTTGAAGAATTTGTACTCCTGATGCAACAGCTTTATGGTATGTCAATGAATAAAGGTTCTCCAAATAAACTAGATTACATGTGAGTGTACAGTAAGAATGTAAAGCAGTGTAACCATCAACGAAAAACCTGGGTTTTGTTGCTGTCTCTATCAAATGCTAACAGTGGACTAAAATATCCCATCAGCAGTGGATCGGAAAGTCTCGTATAAGGGGGAATATTTCAGCTAGTGATTACTTAAGCTCAAATAGTCATTGAGGTACTTGTAATCATAATGGTTCTTTCTTCAAATAAGGAAATAATATATGCCAGTTACCATTGTATTCTAACTTAGCACAACATTCAGATTCCTGGAATCTGTTATATCACAGAGTTCTGTCAAATATATTTCAGGTGAGAATTACATGGGTCTGAATGTACACACCCTCCTACATGAAGTGGACAATGTCAGATCCTTGGGTGGGTTGCACGAACATTCAAATTTCGCATTTGAAGACCAGATGGGGGAGCTGAAAAAGACTCTGCATGGAACCCAACATATGCACTCACAGGTAATGTTTACCCTCTTCAGATCTACAATATCACTTGTAAGGATCTGGAAATCCTCCATACATAGCATCTGCCTACTGAATATGCGATTTGACATCAGTGTTTGTTTCTTTTGAGCATATTGGAAGCTGTCGGGTGCAGAATATCAGCTATTGAATACCATGATAGTTCATTCTGATAGACGATTTGCCAGTTAGCGATCATCAGTGATCATCAGAAATGAGCAATACGGTTGACTATACGAAAACGAAAGGAATGATATCGAATGAAAGTCATATACCAAACCTAGCATTTGTTCAAATTATCTCACCAAATATTGAATATTTCTTTCCAGTCGTTTTCGAATATACAACATTTATACTAACATGTCTGGCGTATGGCCTACATCTTCACCCGACTGTGTGTGCTGGGGAGTGAAGATCGCTAAACAGGCAAATCAGTGAAACAAACCCATTAATAGTCTCTGGCTCTCTGAGAATCGCAGGGTCCCGAAACATAGCTATAGGTCTAGTTTTTCTTGCTCAATGACCTGTTCATTTTATTTGCAGCCACTAGATGTATATTGTGTTGTACAGTTCATGGATATTTGAACTCTTATGCAGACTTGTTTCTAAAACTCACTTCAGTGTTCTTCAATATCATTTCAGATCATCAACTCATTTTTGATGAGGCAGTTTTTGCCAATCTTGCGCGATTCCCTTGGCGAAGAAGCTAGACTGATGTATGATAGGATCATGGGGATTCAAGCAAAAAGGTAAGCTTGTCGTGTTTGATGGAGCTACACAATATTGAAAACTCGTTTATCCACTTGTTGTCCAGATCTTTTCAAAATTGAGTCTAAATAACCTATATTTTACACAGTTATCTCCCTTTTTGGGGCTAATCTATTCTTGGCCATTACCTCAGTATGGCTTAATGCTCCAGTACCAATAAGTACACTCATTTGCCTCATTCTAATGTAGATTCCTGTAAAGAATAAGCTGCCTGGATGGATGATTTACAGAGTTATGCCCCTTTTGGACATTACCTGCATCTGTTTATATCCTCTCTTCTTTCATGTCTTTAGCTATTGCTCATTTAACTTTGTATTAAACTTGCGTTGTGGTCTTCATATTTCGCTAATATCCACTTTTCACATTTGTGGATTACATGTATTCACACAAAATTGAAAGGGGAATGAAAATGTAGATAGGTCAGTACATGTAGTGATATTATTGAACAAAAACGATGATTTGTGTATGTCTGACATCTCAACTTTTTACCTATTTAGACTGCCGGGAAGAACAGACAATTGGGCATTGTTGGGGAAACCTGAAAAAACAAAAGAGACGGATGGACATCTACCCAATGAAGCAACCATATTCAAGAGAGCAAGACGGGGGAATGTAGTTTACACCAGCACCACATATCGAGAAACAAAGCGTGTGGACTACTGTGTTCAGTTACAGTCTGGTGGATATGGCCTGATCAGGACATTTGTGGAGAAGGATGGAGACCGACAGGTCCTAATTGATCTCCTTGAGGAAATGGAGGACAGCTCACTAGATGGCCAAATCATCAATGGACAGTTCCCACATAAGAAACTGTGCAAAGCAAAGGGAATGTTACAACTCTTACCACTATCTACTCTTGGAAAAAAATGTGTTCTTGTAAGCCCAGAAGGCATCTCTTACTGCATGGTTATCCCCCCACCAAACTCTAAGGAATGGGACTAGAGGATTTGGAACTTAGATTTCCTTCGCTGTGACGATTAGAGAGTATCCATGAAGTATGTACACCTTGAAAGGGGGGGGGGTGTAACGGTTAACGGTGGAAGTAGGGAGATGGGGATTAATCCGAGGCTTTTGGGTGTTTATACACTGTGGATTGATTCATGATGTGTAAAAATGTTGCTTTTCAATTATATCCCGCCTCTCATTGGTTAATATTGTATGGTCAAGTATGAATTTTAAATGATATGTGGCCAGTGCTCCATACTTGTGCAGCGTAAAGTTCCTCTGCGTTTCGGTTATATTTTCAAGAGTTATGGCCCTTAGTGAATTGAGACTTGTCCGGGCTGTATCGTGGTTAATATTGTATGGAAAAGTATGAAATTTGTATAACGTGGTCAGTGCCACATAGTTGTGCAGCGTAAAGTTTCTCCGAGTTTCGATTTTTGTTTTCAAGAGTTATGACCCTTTGTGAATTGGCACTTGTCAGTGCTGTATCTTGGTTAATATTGTATGGAAAAGTATGAAATTTGCATAATATTTGGTCAGTGCCCCATCATTGTGCAGCGTAAAGTTTCTCCGAGTTTAGGTTCTATTTTCAAGAATTATGGCCCTTAGTTCATCAAATCTTTGTGAATTGGGACTTGTCCGTGCTGGATCTTGGTTCATATTGTATGGGCTACTCGCATCATGTAGTGATCAAAGTATCTTGTAGCTATATCATCACTAGATGGTTGAAATTCTGCTGAATGCGATGTCACACCCACCCACAGTATTCTGTCATTGCATGCTTATAAATGGAGTGCTGGAACTAATGCCATGTTATCATGTAAATAATATTTTATGTAAAATTTTGATTGTGGATTTATGTTGATCAGATGTATAATAAAAACGTTTACCAAATACATGAATTGTGTCTTGACATCTGAATATATCTTCTCAACTGACAGTGTGTGGTGTGCTACCAGATTCCATATTGAGCATGCATGTAGCTTGAATCTTGCAATGATTCATCGAATACAGTCGAATCATGTAGAATACATTTACAATTTTATCTGACTTTGCTCTCTACTTTGCTTATTGTAAGTATAGGGGACCTGGGCACTCATTGAACAAGTTACCACTCATCTGCAATAATTGTCTGGTTTATAGAAATGATGGTCCGAATAACAGGAAAGATAATCCTGCTAGGATGATTGCCCGTCATAGATATATTGTGATTCCATCCCCCCCCCCCTCTCCCCCAGCCCCTTTTGCAATGATCTACCATGCCTAGGAATAATGTCCGGCATAAAGGAATGAGATAGTGCGACCCCAGGAATAATTGTCTATAATGCAGTAATGTTCCGACCCTCGGGAATGATAATCCTGCATAAAGGAATTATGGGTCAACCTCAATGAATGTTGTCCACCCCAAGGAATGATCAACCTATACCATCATGGATAGGTGACCCACACCCTGTTCAAATGGGAAATCATGTCTAGACTTATGCCTCTAACAAGCGGCTGGTTCTGGGGTCAATCCCAGACCTACTGGTACCAAAACATTGTAAAATTAAACTTGTTTCTTTCTTGTTTGGTGCTCGGATCAATCACTGGTGCTCGGCATTAAGGGTGTAGATCAATCACTGGTGCTCTGCAATAATGGGGTGGATCAGTCACAGGTTGTGGTGTGTAGGATGATGTGACTGGTTGGAGTATCCTGTTTTCCAATGGCATGATGCTTCAGTGAGGCAGCACTGTAAAGGAGTGACGCTCTGACTGCTCGGTTACAACGAAGCATCGTCATATAACTGAAACATTGTTGAGAGCGATGAAAAAGGTGTACTGAGAAGTTTTTTAAAAAGTCGCCAAAATATTGTGACGAAAAATACGGGATTCAGAACATGCACACATCTCCTTTGATATGGGTGTAAATCTGACAGGAGAACGTGGTTATCTCGCTTGGATTGTTATTTACACTACGGTACGTCATCCGTCTTTTGGCACATAACCAAAGCATATAGTGACGTCACGAACAGTGGAAAATATGGAGCGATTTGCGAGGCAGGTCTTCATACTTAATCCGATCGCAGACAAGCAGCCATTTACTTTTAGCTAATAAGGTGGGAAATCCACGTTGGTTTTCTCTCACCCATACCCATAGCTAACCGGAAAAAAAAATTGTTCTCTTTTAACCCCTACCCTCTCTCGCTCATAAACATTTGTAAAAAATGTTCACGTCCTCAATATGACCGTTAGTCCAAATGAGACTTCATTTCTAAATGCATGCCCCCATAAGATGACCGATAGGCATCAAATTTATATCTGCATCTCCATTAAGACGATCTTCAACACGACAACATAACTTAAAGGCCCCAGTGTCGTTCTGAATTCACCCCTGGCCCTCCAGGGTTTGATGAAAAGTTTTTGGAATTATTCTTAGAGAATGTCTGACGCAGTTAATAGCATTTCAGAAAAAAGTTGGCGGATCCGTCTTTTTGACGCTACTGAACTGAAACTGGCCCAAAATATTTACTGTTTTGAGAAAACAGAGTTCACAGTCTGCCTGCATGATCCCCACATTTATCTCACACTATATGTGCAAATAAAATATCACCCCACTTCAACCCCACTATCGTCTTAGGCTATGCATCGAAGAATGCTTGCCCAGCAAAATCCCCACGCCGGACTTAAACTTTCAGCACAGCCCAGCACATTCCCTACATTGGACTTTGTCTACGAGCGCTGGAAAAAGTCCACCCCACCTAATCCCTACAAGCAACTCAGTCGATTAACTCCAAAGTTCATTTTCCCTACACCAACCCCACGTCACACTTTGAATATGTAGCAGATAAAGGTATGCCCTACATCATCCCCACGCGGACTTTGAATTCTCAGAACTGTCGCCCATTCACCCGTCATAATCCCCACATCTGCCCTACATAATCCCCATATTTATGTTAAATGTGCATAACCGTGGACAGCTGCCCCACACAAACCCTACGTTATCCCCACGAGGAAAGTTCCAAATCACGCTTCGCCCCACACGAACCCCACGCCTCCACCAATACCCTACACTTTCCCCACGCAATCCCCACGTTTATGTTTGTAAGGGTGTCCATTGGATACGGGTTTATCGCAATTATCGCTTCAATCTTTACTAATACAATATAAATAATAACATGACTTTTGCATGAAGTGCATATTTTAATTCTAAGCTATTATAATTTTTTTTCATGTTTTTTTTACACAGTTTTTTTAAGCCGAAACATCGTTTTTTTGGTGGTTCTTTATAGACCGAAAACCTTTTTTGCAACCCTACCAGGCATTGGGGGTCTTCCCTCAAAGATCGGCATACTGAAGTAATTTATACTAATGACCGGCCGCGCGTCCATACACACCATCCACTCGGATACTCTGTGCCTTGTGGACCATAGGGTACAGGGTGTACCAACACGCGCGTGTTCATGCGATGTCGTCACTTCCGGCCCATGACGTCACTTCCGGCCAAAATGCATAACCGTACATATTCACACAGGCCTGAGTCACACAGAGTTGTACCATCCACACTCACACTTCACATACCCATGACAGTACTACCCGTATTCGGGCATAGCCGGGCGCACCCTAATACTCATCCACACAACAGTCACACATAAGTGTACGCCTTTACCCACACATAGACCCTTTTCAAACATAGCTGCAATACTTGACCCATGCTTAGTTGTACGAACTTTGTTCAATTTTAGCTGTACATATATTACTTACACATAGCTGTAGATGTCTCACTCACACATAGCTGCAGACATTATTCAAATAAACTTGTAGATATTATGCACACATAACACAGAATTTTCCAACTTGGAGATCCTCCAATTCTCGCGTCTCGCATTCTATGTGTGGTAGTCGTAGACCTATGAAGTAAGATGCGATTTTGAGGGTTAATCTCCACCCCAGACTCATTCACTTTCGGTGTGCTTCACATGTCGCTCATATACACGCGGGATTATCTCATATGCTAACATCTTATTGTTAAGGCTCCATGGACATACAGAGTACTTCCGATTCATTTTCCTGTACATTGTGACCAGACCACATGTATGCATGAATTATATTAACACGGTGTAGGTTGTTCCAGAGCATATTTCCTAATGTATTGTTACGACATAATCTCTCTACATGATTGCCTTGTGCAAATACTAAGTGATCGGCTGGTTACTTTATCTTTTTCTTATCTTGTTTATTCTGCCATTTGGACCCTATAACATCGCATTACCAGTGGCGTAACCAGCCAATTAGAAAGGGGGGTGCGAGTAACCCGCCTCATGGCGAGGGTCCAGGGGCGGTTTTAGACCTCGGAAGCTCCGGGGTCTAAAACGACCGCAGGCGCGATCTGAGCTGTTTTTCCGGCTTTTATCAGACTGACTTTTATCTATAGATTGACGAAAATTAATAGAAGTGAACAGTATCATTTCGTATATTTGAAGTGTGAAAAAGGGTACTTCGCATTCAATTAGTTACATACATCTAACGATATAGATATGTACATGATGATTGTCGAGGTAGCCATTCCCGTCCGACCATTGCTCTGTTGGAATACTGTCTCGAGTTCATTTTTAAATTCCTTAAAACTTCTAAGCATAAAGTCTTAATCTTGTCCTTTGTTGATGCCTGTTTTTGTATTCTTTAAACAACACTCGAATACATAGGTTGTATAGGTCACTGCCATTGTTCGGGCATTGAATGTGAAGCATTAATTCCATATTTGAAGCCACATACAGGGACGTACATGAACACGTGTTTATTGCACAGTCTGCGTAAAGTGTGCTTGAAATACTACGTTAGATAATGCAGTTTACTGAGCACCCTCCTGAAATATTAATTTTGGAAGATTGATCTTCCTTGGATGGAGCTTCATAAAAATGTCCACGGCTTTATTATAATCTGCATGGAAACCATGTTCATCAGAGCTAGACGGTCATTTGGTACGATCAATTCTGACTTACTTCTTCCCATAACATGCGCGCGTAACGCTTTTTGGTGATGATGTAAACGGGGAACCCGTCAATTTAAGTCTAGAATATTATAAATATTTATTGCATGGACATAAGAGGAATACTGTTGTTCCGAAAGCCTGCAAAGAGAGTCTGTTAAGTTATGTCCGGATGAAAAAGGGGGTGCACCCCCCTCCCCCTCCCCCTGGTTACGCCAATGATTACATACACTCAGTCTAACATGTCTGTCACTTTCGGAGTGAATGTTTTACATCATAGACCGAAAAATATTTGTGAACTTCAGACCTACATGTTTAGGTAACACACGGGGGTATTTTAGTACCCAGAATCTGTGTAAGCTCAATGCGCACACATTCCAATATGGATCAAGTGAGCTAACGATTAACAAGTTACCCATGACCCCCCACCCCTCTACACACCACAAAGTTACACATGACCCCCACCCCTCTACACACCACAAAGTTACACATGACCTCCCACCCCTCTACACACCTCAAAGTTACTCATGACCCCCCCACCCCTCTACACACCACAAAGTTACCCATGACTTCCCACCACACCCCTCTACACACTGCAAAGTTACACATGACCCCCAACCGTCTACACACCACAAATTTACACATGACCCCCACACCCCTCTACACACCGCAAAGTTACACATGAGCTCCCACCTCTCTACACACCACAAATTTTCACATGACCCCTTCCACTACACACCACAAATTTACACATGACCCCCACCCCTCTACGCACCATAAAGTTACACATGACCCCCACCTCTCTACACACCACAAATGTAAACATGACCCCCTCACACACCACAAAGTTACACATGACCCCCCACCACACCCCTCTACACATCACAAAGTTACACATGACCCCTATCCCCCAACCCCTCTACAAACCGCAAAGTTGCACATGACCCCATCTCTCTACACACCACAAATTTACACGACCCCAACACCCCTCTACACACCACGAACACATGACCCCCCACCATACCCCTCTACACACCACAAAGTTGCACATTATCACCACCCACCACAGCCCTCTACACACCGCAAATTTACACATGACCCCCCATCCCTCTACACACCATAAGTTTACACATGACTCCCCAACAGTAGTATACAAAGGCTAAATTGGCGAAATAGCGCCTCACTGCGCATGCGCAGAACCTTGTGTGACGTCATAAGTGTGCGCAGAAAAAAAAATGGGGCGGTATTGGGGCGGTGTGCGCATGCGTGATGTGTGGGAGGTGGGTACAAGATGGCCGCCAGTGAGTGGAAGATGTGGGAGGTGGGTACAAGATGGCCGCCAGTGTGAGTGAGATGTGGGAGGTTGGGTACAAGATGGCCGCCCGTGGAAGATGTGGGAGGTGGGTACAAGATGGCCGCCAGTGTCATGATGTGGGAGGTGGGTACAAGATGGCCGCCAGTGTCATGATGTGGGAGGTGGGTACAAGATGGCCGCCAGTGGAAGATGTGGGAGGTGGGTACAAGATGGCCGCCATGTGGGAGGTGGGTACAAGATGGCCGCCAGTGGAAGATGTGGGAGGTGGGTACAAGATGGCCGCCAGTGTCAAGATGTGGGAGGTGGGTACAAGATGGCCGCCAGTGGAAGATGTGGGAGGTGGGTACAAGATGGCCGCCATGTGGGAGGTGGGTACAAGATGGCCGCCATGTGGGAGGTGGGTACAAGATGGCCGCCATGTGGAGGTGGGTACAAGATGGCCGCCAGTGTCAGTCAGTGCAAGATGTGGGAGGTGGGTACAAGATGGCCGCCAGTGTCAGTCAGTGCAAGATGTGGGAGGTGGGTACAAGATGGCCGCCAGTGTCAGTCAGTGCAAGATGTGGGAGGTGGGTACAAGATGGCCGCCATGTGGGAGGTGGGTACAAGATGGCCGCCATGTGGGAGGTGGGTACAAGATGGCCGCGAGTAGTAAAATGTATAAAAGGAGTTGATTTTTAGGGAAAGGGTGTATTCAATCTGACTTACCTGACCTGACCTGACTTGATCAGCCAGCCAGCCCGCCAGCCAGTCCTCCTGCCTGCCTAGCCGCTTGTAATAATACTTTTACACCGTAGCAGTTGCTCACCAGCCTGGATGGAGCCCATAGTCATGGCGTCATTATCATTATTTTTAGTCAGGCTTGCAAAGTACCGTGTTCGTCTGATTGAAGAGATGCGGAATGTGGGTGAATTATGTGATTTCCTTATGCAGAAGGAAAACATACTACTGGAACAGCGCGCCGAAGAAATCATGGCGGAGAAAACCACTTCAGCCCAAAACACAGCCCTCATCGATGATGTACCGCAGTTTACCTACTATGGATGTCTAGCCTTCATGGCGGGATTGAGGATGGCGGGAAATGACGAACTAGCAGATCTACTTGAAGCCCACGATGACCACGTTATACAAGATAGTACTCAAGATGCTGATGTGTTAGTAATGGATACCACTACCGAACAGCGTACTACAGCTAGCAAACGTGCGTACACTACCCCAGAGGCGAGTACTACACCTGCCAAACGCGTTTCACGCTCCAAACGCCCCCGACTAACACCGTTAGTTATACCTGAGTCAGTAGTTGTACCCCAGCAAGTGCCTGTGAAACAAGAGGTAGAACTTCCTCTGTCTGTCCAGGAGATTAATAATCTGATCCAGCAAGCTTACCAGGCAGCCCACAAGGACATTTGGGAGCTCTCACCTTATTTGACAGTGAGTGTGAAAGACGCAGAATTGCATTTGAATGCGGCGGGCTTTGGCGACAAACCCGGTAAGCATATTGCCCTGAACTTAGAGAGCTGGCAAAAACTGCAGACCCTTGATTACGCCATCGATGCAGTTATTCGCGACGACGGGCGTGATGAAGCGAAATTTCATGTGGGTGACGACATTTATGTGAGCTGTGCTTATTACAACGATGAGCTGCTCGTTCATATTCGTAAATGGCGTATGCAGTTAGATACGCAACAGCTCGTACCTTGTCCTCAGGGTGTCACTTTCAAATTAACAGCCTGGCGGAAGTTAGAGAGTCTCGCAAGTTCCATTGGTTCAGCTCTGGTCTACCAGGTGTCTCACTATATTTACCTGAAGTACATCGATACAGTCTTGCAGCTCATCAGACCTAAAATTCCACAGCACACTCCAGTACCTTCATACGCAATGATCACTGAAGCACTGGAGGCCGTGACGGAGACGGAAATTGCCCTGGGAGTTGAAGCGGCTTGCCTGTCCAAAATTCCACGTGAAGAAATTATAACATACATTTACGTGCACCAAGGACGGAAAGCTGATGATGAATTCAAACAAGTCTTGATGGCGAATTATTGAGAACAAGTGTTGAACAGAACATTTATTACCATACACCTTCATTGAAGTGGTTTGAGAGCGTATAATTGTATTAAAACATTCAATATTCAGATATAATTGTATTAAATTCAATACCCTTGTGAATACGTTCATTCTATTTGTGTTAATAAAAAATAGTAGACGAAAATTACAAAAAATGCTTAGTGTTCATTCTTTTGTTCCCTAGTTCCAATACGTGTATTTTCATACCTTTAGGCCGTCGCGCATGCGCAGAATCACCCTAATTCAACCTTCCACCCAGTCCATTAGATAGCCCTTCAATCTTATCAAAAGTATCACGTACCAATGAATATCTAGCAGAAAAAATTTTTTTGGCTATCCCCAGCTCCAAAAAGGCTATTTTTATACCCCTTCACTGCCGCGCATGCGCAGAAGGGTGATAGTTCAATCCCATACCCAGTGCATCAGATGCCCCTTCACCTAAGCTTCAATTTGATACCTCACTCGACCTCATTGGCCCATTAGGGGCTTCCCTAGATTGGCTGTTCCATCAACCTTCCCTCCTCCCGACCCCGCCCCCTTTTTCCCTGCCTTGTTTTCAATATTTAATTGTTAAAAAACATAGAAAATGAAAAAGATTTTTTTGGGTTCCATTTTAATCTTTTTTTCCTTGTTTTTAAAATAAAAAAAAAATGTTGGCTGTTCCATCAACCTTCCCTCCCCCTTGTCCCCCCCTTCTAATTCCCCTTTTTCCGTTTTTTCAATATTTAATTGTTAAAAAATTGAAAAAATTGAATTTTTTTTTCTTTGGGGATAACAATGATGGGGTCTGATGTTAATTTTTGTGCTTTTAGAAGTTTCCTCTTTCCGGGGAAGATGGTTGGCCCTGAAAAGGGCCGTTAGTGTTACACCACCACCACACTTAGGCACGGTAGATTTTCTTTATTCCTCCTACATGTTTCCGGCAAATTGGACATTTTATTTTGAGATGGTTCTCGCCGGCCTCAGTGCAATGGCACATGTCTCCTACACACGTCAGTGTCACCCAACAACACGCACATAGGCATAAATGACCGCATGGCAAAACAGCAAACTCGCTTTCGTTATCTGTACATACGCTACAGCGTGATATTTTCTGCTCTTTATCCAGTTGTTCGTATTGTCTGTGAATCTCCTCGTCCATTTTAATCATGTCTTCTTTCAGTCCATTAATCAAGTTGTTCAGGCGAGTTATCTCGGCTTCACACCCACAGCATTGTTGTGGTGGAGTTTCGGCGGTAGTTGAAATCATTGGAATTTCACCAGGCGTTGTCGTTGGCCCACGTCTACTATTTAACCATGGCAGTTCATCTTGTAGTTCCTCATCAGTTGAGTCATTATCAGATTCTTGTATGGTTTCCATCGTGCCTATTTCTGCGTCATGTTCATCCCTTAGTCTTTCCAATTGTGCATTTTCTTCCACAATTCGCCGCAGTTCTTCTAATTCTTCTGTACTGCGTGTTAAGATGGTTGTTTCGTTTTCCAATTCCCTTTGAAAACTGGTGGTTACCATCATTCCATCATTTTCCTGAACGCTAACCAGCTCTCTGTGTTCTGTAGCTGCATTTCTCGGGTCCCTAGCGGGGTGATGTGTAAACAGCGCACGTCTTGTTGAATTCATGATTGTATGGGTGAATAAATGTCACAATATACACGTATTTATACTTTTAGTGGGCTGTGGGAGGTGGGTACAAGATGGCCGCCAGTGTGAGTCAGTGCAAGATGTGGGAGGTGGGTACAAGATGGCCGCCAAGTGTCAGTCAGTGCAAGATGTGGGAGGTGGGACAAGATGGCCGCCAAGTGTCAATGAGTACAAGATATGCATGGCCGCCAAGTGTGAATGAGTGCAAGCTATGTTCACTGTATATGAGTGTGTTTGTTATCATTGTTCAAGCATAAAAATTTCCTATTTTTTTCCATAAATCCGTTACAATTTTCTCGGAATTATGATAAGACTAATCCATAGTGTACACGTATTTTTTTTTTAGCCAGGAAAATTAAATTATTTCCAATGTACCTGGGTTTTAGACTACCGTACAATAACTTTATGATTTTTAAAATGCCTAAAAATTAATAAAATAATCATATATTCTAGCGTTAGGTTGTTAAATTTTTAAATATAACACTAATGAATTGCCTGAGTTTAACTTGTAATAAAATTTACAGGTGCCCTGATATTTATTGTAAAATGAAAAGCTGTTTATAATTGTTAAACAAACACACATATATTTTTTCTTCAGCAGCGTAGCACACGATACAACCAGAGTGTTTTCGCTGCGCGTGCGCACGTGTCTTACACTATAAATACCACATTTTTTTTAATTATTCACAATTAATCTGAGTGCCCAGTCATGGATTCACCCTTGACACAACTCATGGATATTGACAACACATCAGATTTGTTCACAAATCATGATAATCAAGTACAACGCTTCGACAGTATCATGAATTTGGTACACGATGAACCCCCATTAGATGCTATAATCAACCACTTATTCTCACCTTTACCTGAACCCCAGAACTACCCTGCACCAACTCATTGTGAACATCCTCCAGAAACATCGCCGCTGGATAATTTCTTCGCCTTGACAACAACCACACCGGATGTTACTCCAGATGTATACCAAAGTTTTGATGATATAGACGAGATGTTACAAACCATGTTAAAACCCCCAGAACCAGAGACGACAGAAGATGGAACCGATTCAAATGCCTCCTATCATTCCGGAGACGAGCAACAACAAGCACCAGATGAAATTGATGAT
>JAVTVY010043725.1:0-21832 GCA_036873755.1 Hanleya hanleyi
TTTTATAGACCAGATGTAGCTCTACGGGTATAGTCCGTGATACGTACTATTCTGATGGGTTAGTCCAAAAAAAGGGAGCAACAACAACAACTCAGATTACAGATCAATCCTTTTATTATGCGTGAACAACATAGAAATGCATGTACTGACCTGTCTGTGGGAGGTTTCCCACAATGGCGTTCACCTTCGCGTCTTTTCGTGTACGTCCGTGTCTTTTCGTTAAAGTCCGTGTATCTTCGGTAAAGTCCGTAGGCATTGGGCAAGGAAGCTTTTTTCCCGAGACCGAATCACCGCCAGACATGACTGCATCACCGCGGATGAATACATTCTTGCACTCACTCACACCTCGCAACATTGTCTCATTGGACATTGGACCGTCTGACCTGGAGGTGACCCTTTGACCTTTTGCCCCGCGTCCGCGCGCGCACTGCCGGGGATGACGCGCACTTCCGGAGAACTCGCGCGCGCGCTCGCGCTGCGGGGCGCTGGGGCGGGGCGGGAAAACCCACCGGCGATTGAACATACGGACGTCTAAGAGGAAACATTAGGAACTCTTCTATGTTTGGAGGTAGTTTTTAGTGAAAAACCCGGAAGTGACGTCATACAGGGTCCAGGTTTCGACACTGAGTGACCACATCCGACAAAATGGCCAGTTTTCGACACCGGATGTGCCGCCATCTTGAACATACGTGCCGCCATCTTGGATATGTCCCATAATGCACCGGATCAAAATACTCGCTTCTGATTGACGAGAGCTCTGGGACGGATTTGAAATACTCGCTTCTGATTGGACGAGACCTCCGTATTGCATCTGCGCATGCGCAGAATGATATTCCTACCGCACACCCATCCCATCAGATGCCCCTTCACGAATGCTTCACTTAGATACCTCACTCGACCCCATTGGTCCATTAGGGGCTCCCCTACATCCCAACACGGCTATTTTCATACACTTGGGCCACCGCGCATGCGCAGAATGCCGATAGTTCAACCCCACACCCAGCCCATCAGATGCCCCTTCACATAAGCTTCACTTTGATACCTCACTCGACCCCATTGGTCCATTAGGGGCTCCCCTAGCTCCCAACACGGCTATTTTCATACCCTTGGGCCACCGCGCATGCGCAGAATGCCGATAGTTCAGCCCCATATCCAGCCCATCAGATGCCCCTTCACGAATGCTTCACTTTGATACCTCACTCGACCCCATTGGACCATTTTTTCTAGGGACTACTTTTTCTCCGCGGAAGCTTTTTCCCGAGACCGAATCACCGCCAAAACCACGGCCAAACCGCATCACCGCGCATGAATACATTTTTTTTTTTTTTTTTTTTTTGCCGGAACTTTTTTTTTGCCCGAACATGCCCGAACATGCCCGAACCACGCCGCCATCTTGCTTTACAACATGGCCGACAGCCGCCATCTTGCTTTACAACAGGGCCGACACCTCAACCAATCTGCTGGTGAAGAACTGCTACCGTGTAAAAGTCTGGTGAATTTGCACTGGTAAAATGGAAAAAAGTACACGCAGTATCCACAACTCATACAAAGTAGGCAAGCAGAATGGCTGGCTGGCGGGTTAGAGGTAAGGCAGGAACTGGTCAGGCAGGAACTGGTCAGGCAGGAGCTGGAGCTGGTCAGGCAGGCTGGAACTGGTCAGGCAGGAGCTGGAGCTGGTCAGGCAGGCAGGAGCTGGACAGGCAGGCAGGCAGGCAGACAGACAAGTCAGGTCAGTGAAAAAACTCCCCAAAGTAGTGCAATGATTATAACCCATTCACTAAAAATCACCTACTTTTATACCTTTTTCACCCCATTCCCGAACATTCCCGAACCACCACCGCCATCTTGCTTTACAACAGGGCCGACACAACGCCATCTTGCTTTACAACAGGGCCGACCCACCCGCCATCTTGCTTTACAACAGGGCCGACAACCCGAACACGCCCGAACATGCCCGAACCACACCGCCATCTTGCTTTACAACATGGCCGACAACCCGAACATGCCCGAACATGTCCGAACCACTCCCCCATCTTGCTTTACAACATGGCCCACAGCCACCATCTTGCTTTACAACATGCCCGACAACCCGAACATGCCCGAACATCACCGAACCACGCCGCCATCTTGCTTTACAACATGGCCGACAGCCGCCATCTTGCTTTACAACATGGCCGACACCTCAACCAATCAAATTCATCCTCACGCTTACAGCTCAACCATGCCATGTTGATTTACAACAGGGACGACCCGCCGCCATGTTGTAATACAACATGGCCGACCAGCCGCCGCCATGTTGTAAACCAACATGGCCGACCAGCACCGAATGACCCCGTGACCCCACAAATCTGCGCAGAAACACCTGCGCACTCGTCAAACTGTGGCTGTATATACGCTTATAACACTACTGCTGTTAGTAAACTCATAGGTCGTGGTGGACAAATAAATGTTGTAGGGCAACAATTCAGCGTTATAGGGCGACAATGTGCTGGCTTATGGCGTCTGTATTCTGTCACAGAGCATCTGCGAAGTGTATTGGTAGTGAGTTCAGCATACGCTGGCTGTTTGTGCAAGTTTTGGGTGTAATGCTTTGTCAGCGTATCATACAGCATGTCAGTATACTGTTACAGAGCGCCAATGTATTCTCATAGATCGTAAATCGTGTTTTATATAGCGTCAATGCACTGTACAGAACGGCAATGTAGTAAAACTAAGCCACACTCTAGTCCGTCAGCGTGATGTTATAGACCACCAATTTAGAATTATAGAGCGGAGTTGTAGTGCTTTATATCTTCGGGATTGTGTTTCAGAGCAGCAACGTGGTCTTAGAGAAGACCAGTGTAATTAATACAGAGCATTATTGTAGTTTATTGGGAGTGAGCCCAGAATACTGTGGGTGTTTTTGCATGACATGTCTCCGAGCGTAGCCGAGCGCCTGTGTTCTTTCTCTGCTACTCATGAAGTCACAGATGACGGTACCTAGTCTTTTCTGGATAGACTCCAAGGTTCACATGTATGTCTAAGATCCATATGACAACCTCTATGAGCTGATGTATGGGGGTAGACGTATCTCAATTGTGCACCCGAGCATAGGCTTACAGACGGTGATGCGCTGATTAATGGAGAGAATAATGTAGAGAGTTCTTGTGGAGTGAGAGCTTATGAAGTTGGCGGTATATGTGAGTTTTCATCATTCCCTGATAGGTAATTAACCCAATCAAGGTCATTTAATCGCCAGGATGCGTTACGGAGCAGCGAACGGTTACTCCACCAGCGAGCGACGGAACAACGTAACGATTGTGGTCAGCACTTCAAACGGCCCAGTCAATTAAGACAGCATCAACGTTTGATTCATGAACCGTCTTCACTCCATGTACGACAATGTCCGACTGAAGGGGAGCTCAGGGAGACCGTTCCCACCGAAGACGACCAAGGGAGATCAATTCCATTGCACAGGACAACAATGAGGCTAGTGCCATTGGTAATGCGACCATCGACAGCCCGTTTACAACCACAGTCGAGGAGGGCCTGGATATTCAGCCGGATCGCAGCGATGCGTCACACGCCTAATGACACCGAGAATCATATGCATTTGCAGGAAGATCCCACGGATGTCCCTAGCGATCTTTTACCGGACCCCATCCGCAGAGTGACATCTACCGGCACCACTTGTTTACGATCAGATGATGTTTCCACCGTCCTTGCCCTATTCTAGATATCTACACTTTCCGACTGATCGACCTCGCCCGTCTACGTGAAAGCCATGTTCAACAACCAAGCCACGGCCTTCAAGTTAAGTTTGCTTTTGGCTACATCTTACGCCAAAAGATGACGGGTCAACTGCGCTATTTTTACCCGATCATCAACATCCGTGTGTACTTTCAATGTTACTGATCGCACGTGCAATCGCTGGTGCAACTGGAGACCTTGGATCCATTAAAATGGGCTCATCAACAACGCCCCAATAACAAATAGACGGTGGGGATGGAGACCAATGTCACGTTTTTCGTGGTTTAACTGACAAGCCACTCTATCGGCTGAACGTATTCACCCACGTCATGCAGTGACGGATACCGTAACATGCCACCGTAACATGCCGTATATACACTATATGTCTACACGCTGATCGTTAAGGTCATCTCTGTAAACAATAATAAAAAAAACATGGTTTTTGATATCTCAATTTTTATTCTGCGAATAAACACCATAATAAACATACCGATTATTTTGGATAATAAACTACGTCAACATGCTGAACTTGTTATTATTGATGAAAGCTTCAATACTACACCCTGAATGCTATATTTGGATGAGATATTCCCCACTACATTGCCCAAAATCCCCTCATCGAAAATACTATCTTTCTGTACTACTCCACAACGGCGCATGTGCATCGCGACGCTACTTGCCATAAAAGCACCCCAGTCTGACTCTACCCCACGAGACGTTAAATCCTACTCACTCACTCACTCTACCCCACGAGCGCTTCAAAACTCAACACGGCCCGTTGGGAACCCGTATGGCCCCAAAAATCCCACCTCAAATGCTCATTTTCCGACTGCGCGTGTGCAGGGTGACGTGTCTTCCAATAAAACGTCTATGGACTCGAGCGCATCAATATGACACCTCACACGACCCATTTGGATCAGGGATGGTCACACATAGACTACCAAAGCGACCACCCCAATGCCCGTGTTCTACTACTGCCCGGCTGCGCATATTGCCGGCACTTCCATTGCAAACCACTCCCGTCGGACTCTACCTCACGAGCGTTTCAATATGACACCCCACACGGCCCACACGCATGGTCCACCCCTACCCCCAAAACGTCCACCCAAAATGCCCCTTTTTCTGTTACTCCATGACTGCGTATGCATAGAATGACGGTACTTCCACTACAATCTACCCTAGTCTGACTCTACCCCACGAGCGCTTCTAAATGACACACCATACGAACGACTTGGGCCAGGGATGGTCCATATCGACCCCAAAATGCCCCTTTTCTACTACTGCTCGATAGCGCATGCGCAGATTTACGGTACTTCCAATACAATCCACGCCAGTTGGATTATAAGAGTGCTTCAATATGGCACATCACACGACAAATTTTGGGCTGCGGATGGTCCACCTCTACCCCAAAACGTCCACTCAGATTGCCTTTGTTCTACTACTGCCTGACTGCGCATGCACAAAATTACGCGGTGGTCATGTGACAACTCATACGGTCCACCATGGATGATCCACCTCGATCCCAAAAACGTCCACTCATAATGCCCTTTTTCTACTGCTGCCCGACTGCGCAAGCGTAGCTTGACGAAACTTTCACTATCAACAACCTCAGGCTTACTCTACCCAACGAGCGCTTCAACATGACATCCCACGTGGCCCATTTTGAGCTCGGATGGTCCACCTCAACCCCAAATCTCACTCTAAATGCCCTCTTTCTACTACTTTACGAGCTCTTAGATATCACACCCCACGCGGCCCATTTGGACCAGGGATGGTCCAGCATTACCCCACTCAACACGTCCACACAAAATGTCCTTCTCCTACTACTTCATGACTTCCCATGCGCAGCATGACAGCACTACCACTACAAACACATCAGTTGGACTTTACGAGCGCTTCTAAATGACACCCATACGACCCATTTGGTCCACCTCGATCCTAAAACGTCCACTCAAAATCCCCTTTTTCTACTACTGCCCGACTGCGCATGTGCAGATTGACGGCACCTCAAATACAAACCACCTCAGTGGAACTCTACTCCACGAGTGCTTTTAAAAAATGAGACCCCAAAATGCCTTTGTTCTACTACTGCCCGACTGCGCACGCACTTCCACTACAAACCACCCACAGTCGAACTCTAGACCACGAGCACTTCAACATGGCAATTCAAAGGAGCCACGGATGTTTCAACCTGAAAACTTCCACCCAGGTCTGCCTGTCCACAGCGCATGCGCGTCAGAACTTTTCGGCAAAAGTCAACCAATGGCCTCAAGATCCCACCTAGCGTGAAATAGAAAAAGAACACACTCCATACTGTACGCCGCAAGAAAAATGTATATGGGTTCAGTTCGTTTTTCCAGATTTTTGGCGATATTTCCATTTTCTCAAGTTTCACATGCACCCTATGAATGTGCAGATGATGCTCCGATCGCCAGTATCCGGATGATTCGTGCGTCTGGGTGCCATTTTGTTTCTGCCGACGTAAAAAAGTATCGGGCTTTCTTCAGTAACGATGGACGGACGGGCATGTTTTCACCTACGAGAGATATTGTACCATGATACTGTTATAATACAAACGGGTCTATGCAGCATAGCATCCATGGGTGAATGCGTATACTCCCAATGCATTAACTGTCCTAGACAAGCCCTTCCGCCAAAACATGTTGTGACTTGTAATCAATAGACAAAGTCATAGTTCTAGTTTGATAGACTAGTATTATCTGATACACAACAATATGCATAGAGCGTGTTTCTTTTATTACGTCATCGGTGATTTGGGCCCAAGAATCCTTTATGTAAAGAAATCTAATATCTTCATCAATAAATACAACCGTATACCATTACTGATATCCGCATCGTCTCAAGGGCTTACGATAACGATCCACGGCAATAAAATAACCTGTGAAATACAAGATATACGAGGGATGGCTGATGGATAATGCTTTCCCAAAATAGCAAAGGAACACGATAACTGTTTTGTAGTTCATTGCTTCTCCATCGAGGAATCTATCCTCTATGTTTGGTGTTTGTACCCGTAAATCCTACTCCATGAAGGTTCCAAAGATATCCCTTGTCAATTACATCAAATAGATAACCTTGTGATCTCCATCCTACATATATGGAGGTCGGTATACTCCGTATCACTCCAGTGCGAAAGCGCGTTCTGTGCAAATATTAATTGAGCGGTCTATTCAAATTAAGGTCCAGTACAATACCACAGATTGTTTTGGGACGATTTTATCCCCGGATTCTGCAGTTTGTACTATTAAAAAAGGTATATCAGTACTGTAATGTAAGTACCAAACTATCCCCGGAATTTCCACATCAACTTATTAATCGTTCCTTTTGTCTTCAAATTATCTTGAAATTCACGATCTACTCTCTGGAAGGTCAGGTTTTTCGAAATAAAGGTCCACCTTAATGGGATATCGGGGTCCTATCTGTCCCGTACGTTGATGCTTGTCTGCACTGCCTTCATGTGATATATCGTGCATGTCGATTATATAAAAACGAAACATGGGCGTGGCCACTCCCCTCACCCCCGAGATTCGGTCCAAAATAGGCCTATGTCACTCTCCTGATCAATACTTCTCGAACTGTGTATATATGTTATCCCTATACATCGCGTGGTTATCGAGTTATAAAAACAGGGACGGACAGACAGACGAACAGACAGAATAATGTTGTAAGAGCCACTATGACATCTGAACTTGTAGGTCAAAATTCTAATTGTGGTAGTTCGAGTTACTAAAAGTGGTTGCAACTGTACTGTATCCACTTTTGTTAGTTCCAAATACTACTTTGAAATACCAAATATAAAGTATTTTGAATTACAACTTTTGTGGTACGTGTATCTCGAACTACCAAAGGTGGATGCAGTCTAGTTCCAGCCACATGACCACTACTGGTCGTTGTACAGCAACGGACAAGAGGCCGTTACGTCAGTTGTTGATATTCTCAACGACCAATGAAAGACCGTCAAAACGACTGTCAACACACAATGAATGAATGAATGAATGAATTATGAATGAATGAGTTTATTCTCGGAATTCTTCTTTCGAAGATGTAGAGATACAAAGAAACTTTCAAACTGAAAGGCTGTGTTGATACACAAGTGAACACATTCTTCAGAGTTCGGCTCCATCAGCACTGAACTCTTCTGATATTGCCCAGTCATATACATTTTGTCTCCAGGAAACCTCGACAGCATTTCATTAAAATAAAGGTATAAAATATCATTTATCCTAAAACAAGCTTTGTGTTGCATGGGTACTTCATGTGACGAAGCAAGACCTGTGTACTCTCAAACCTGCCGTATATAATACCCGGTAAAAGAGGTCGTCCTTGACGCCTGTCGGGTGGGTTAGAATCTCGCGACTTGCGCAATACTGGCATGTACACATGTTCGTTCTTCGAAATTTCAAAACGTGAACACGTCCATTGATACTCCGCGTAGGGTATGACTTACCAGTTCCATCAAATTCACATAAAAACATGGCGCTCCAGCTTATCACAGATGTTAAATGTTGTTCATGTTGTTTAATGTTTTGCTAGTTATCAGTTGAAACCTGTAGCAATAAAGCTCAAAGGGATATAAACCAGATATAAACAATATCTAAGAGATTTTGGCGAAATCAGAAACTTGATACGGGTAATTAATTTGGCTTGGAAACCCAGAAATGGATTGTTATAAAGTTAGCAATCTCCATATTTTTTTCTCAAGCCGTAAGAAGCTTTCGTGTTTCGTTTCTCCGAACAACCGAAGCCCTTGTTTTATTTCATACCAGCTTAAATTACTGGTATTAAAGGTGTCCAAAGAAAGGTATTCCGTTTGCCCAAGCATAATATTTGTGAACGTCGACTTGGGAAATATGATGTGATATATGCGAAATATTTCACAATATTTATCTGATTTACGATTATACCCGACCTTCTTTATTATTGTCTATTTTGTTATTGTCTTTTGTAATTTCAGATGCTCTAATTGCCATTCTAGTACTGTAGAATAGCAGTACAATTTGATGACTGATGGCAGTTTAGTTATATAAATTTGGTCTGAAGAAAGATGGAAGGTCAGTTGAAGGCTAGTATTTCCTTTTCATGCTTGCGATGTTATGGATTTCACTAAGATGACCTAACAGTAGAGGTTAACTTTCCTATGTCGTAAACGAGCGATTAAATAATCTAATCTGTTTCCTTCAAACAAGATTCAGTGCTAGTCCGGGGTAAATTTTACTCACAGTCGAACACACTGCAGTCTGGTACACTTCATTTTATATTCGCAATGGACCTGAACCCTGATGACGTTTCATGCCTCTTTTAATCACGTGATGAATTGTGCATTCATTCATCTGCATGACAGGTGATCACTTATGTAGAAATCTAGCATCGATTATGTAAGACGAAACTAATTAAATGGTCAACGCATAATACTTGTGCCGCAAGCCGTGAAGGCCTATATGTAACCCGATACACCAAATTAAAGCTTGCTCTCCCGACTGTGCCAGTTCAGGGACTTCGCGCTGACAATTAAGTTGATGTCATGTGACAGGCTAATTGAATTGTATAAAGGTATAATTAATTCCATTTACTAGTAATTGTCATGGATGTTGGGTGCCTGCATTGCATGAAGGGATAGAATTGGGATTTTATTGTCATGGATGTAGGGGGCCTACGTCATCAAGTTTCAGGCCTATACACACGTGGCCTCTTGGAAATAAACAGGTCACGTGTGAAAGAGGAAAGTATCTTATTGGTAAACCGCCTCTTATTAAATGTAGCATCAAGCCATGAGTTGATATTGTTAGACTTGTGAGTTAAGTATTTTGTATATTGATCCGGATAAATATGAATGTAACTGATGTATAAATAGACATCTGAGATCAGAACATCAAGAAACATTTTACACACACTACTTTGCGTTTGAGATTTGAGTGTTATTTTGCTGTGTGTTGATGTATATCAACGAATAAACACCAGTAGGTTTCAAATAACGTCTCGGTCTCTATGGAAAATGAATCGGTCGAGGGAATGGAAGTACCTGTCAGTCTCGAATCAACTGCGAGTTGGTTCCTGACGAACTCTCAACCTCCAAACAGGGTTATCTCCTCTTCTGCCGGTCGATCGACCCTGCCGCCAATTAATTTACATATAGCCCTGTACCAAAACATCATTTCACACTACTCGAATCTTACCAACCAATAGTCCTTATCAGCATACTAAATACTGAGATATTTAATTTTGCAGATGTGAATTTGCGGTGGGCATTAATTGATTCTGAAAAATAAACATTGTCTGTTTGTTTTGATACAGTGTTTTTGTTGTTGTGAAGAGATGAACAGTTATTTAATTACCGATATTCACCGATTATTTGTTTTCTTTTGTCTGCCGAATCCCCCCAAATACGCTGCAATTGATTAATTCTGGTTAATTCAAGTTGTTGCGATACAGAGCGGTCCTGATAATCTCGCACTTTTAATCTCCGTCAAAGGCTACATGGCTTGGTGAAGAGCCACTGTGCGGAGAATGCCGGGGCGTTTTTTCGCCCTGTATATTAAATAGTCAGGTGGCTTAGGGTCATTTTTCAAAATTACCGTTACAGGCCGGATAAAAGCGCCATATTTTGCATGATGCTTTCTTAATGGCTACTGATAATTTTCAGCCTAGGAGCCCTCTTGACTTTCCTATAGAATTCACGTGAAATACAAAAATCCAAGATGGCCGCCACAGATGATAAAATATCGATTTTCTTGCTCTCTGTGTCTTAGGAAGGCCAAATTGCTATCAAATTATGACTTATTGGGGTGTTTGAATCCGATTTGTTACAAATATACATATTACCTATAGCTAATTATTACTAGCAACTGAACCCTGCTCAGAATCGGGGTATTTTGAGTCTATTAATTGCATTCTTGGGAAGATGGGGGGAGGGGTGTTTGCTACCTATCTATTTTCGTTACTCCCCAGGCTAGAGGACTGAAACTTTCTATACTATATACTTTGGCCAACGTCTACCATAAAATGCTTTCAAAAATATCAAGATGACCATCATGATGACATCACAGTGACGTCTTCTGGTTGGAAGACATTTTTCCGCCGATGTTTTTTCAACGATTTTTCTCTTAAAATACCAGTGCGATGGAGAATGATTATTTAGGCTAAATACATTAGTTTTATGCACTTGTGGGCAAGAAATGTAATAAATAATGGACGGAGAACAATGACAAAATTTCTGAAGGCACCTCATTGCAACCATTTTGAATTTAGCCATGATCTTTACACTTAGATGTAGACGACCGACCAAGGACGCCAAATGTAACTTTTGATGGCATTTTTTGTTAAAATGGGTACCCATGCTAAACTAGTTCTTTGTGCGGTAGGGTTCAAGGTGGAAGGGAATAATATACTATGGAATATTATATTGAGCTAAGTTTTAGCCCATTTCCATAATTCTAGTGATTAACCATCATGCGTAGCAGCGTTAATTCAAAATGGCGATCATGTGAGATTACCCGTCAGTCACGCCTCTACAGTTTGTTCATATAATATGCATTATTCTCTGATCATTGTGAAAATTTGTTAACATCAGTGAATCTCACATCAAAGTCTAACTCCTTACACCTATTTAGAACCTGTTTGCATAATTTTCAGCTCAAAATATGATGGTTTAATTCAAAATAGCGAACCTGGGGTATTCTGAAAATCACACTTTTTCATGTTGCTCGAGTAGTTCAAAGCATTATTCTTAGCTCACTGGGCAAGAATAATTTATCAAAACCGAGGGTTCTCTATGCACAGCCTGAAATCTTCTGTCCGTTTTGAATCTATTTACATATCCCTATGATCCATATTTGATGGTGAAATTCAGAATGGTGGTCATATGGGGTCATCTCAAAAGCAAACGTTTCATGTTGCTCGTATAGTTCAAGCCATTATTCCTAGCTCATTGTCCAAATTATCGAAACCAAGAGATCTCTGACCATAGTGGAATATCTTGCACCCATTTCGAATCTATTTACATATATCTAAGATTAAGAATTGATGGTCAAATTCAAAAAGATGGCCATATAGGGTCATCTGAAATCACTCGTTTTCATGTTGCGCGTATAGTTCAGTGCAATATTCTTAGCTCATTTTTCAAATGTATCAGAACCGAGAGATCTCGTGAAATTCAAAATGGCAGTCATATGGTGCCATTTGAAATCATACTTTTTCATGTTGCTCATATTGATCAAGGCATTATTCTTGATCTCACATCATAGCCAAATACCTTGTGTCCACTTTTAATCTAATTGCTTGTCCTCAGATTAAAAATGATGGTTAAATTCAAAATGGCGACTACAAGGAGCCATCCGGAAAAGCCGGATTTTTTTCATGTTACTCGTATAATGCATGGTATTATTTTCAGACAAGGTACAAACTTGTTTAAATTGAGCAGAATAACACCATAGCTTATCACATTTTATTCTATTGGCATAATCTTCAGCTGAGAATACAATTATTAACTTCAAAATGATGACCACGTGGATTCATATGGGACTCATATTTTCATTTTGCTTGTATAATTCAAGGTATTGTGTTTACATGGAGTTGAAAGTAACAATTTCTCAAAGCCAAGCCTATTCACGATACAGATCGATCTGTCTATTTATAGACCTAGATTGACTCTATGCCTATAATCATCAGCTAGAAAAATAATTCAGGAATTCAAGATTGCAGACATAGGGTCATCCGAAACTCTTGCTCAATTTAGTCAATGTTACTCGTCAAATTCGAAGCGATTATTTTTAGCTGGAAGCAGATATTGCTACAACTGAGCTGTTTCACACTATGGTCATTTTACACTTTACGGTTAGGACGTCCAATCAAATGCCCCTTTTGTACTATTCTCTGTATGCGCATGCGCAGATGGACGGCATTTCCACTACATACCAGTCGGACTGTATGACACATCACCTCACACGACCGATGGTCCACCTTGACCCCAAAAGGTACATCCCACATCTGCCTATGCACCACACTTGCGCAGTCAGAATTTTTCAGCGAAATTCATCCAATAACCTCATATAATATCATACTCCACAGCATGAAACAGAAAAAATGTCCATGGGTGGTTTCCCAATGGGCCTATTTGGATGGACATAGAAGTATATGTCGGAGACCCGCCCTCTAGTACTTGAGATGTATCAGGGTATTTTCAACCTTTCCTATTATACTGACTCGCGACCAGTTGGATAAAGTGCCAGCCTTTGGTGTCCGCATTGCTGGTCCTACTCCCACCAGGGTCATGGGGATTCCCCTTCTCCCTGGGATGTAGGTTGACTATCTGAGATCAAGCTCTCCGTATCAGTAGATAGACTCTCAGCAGTCTCTGTTTCGGTATCAGTCGGTGGACTATCAGCAGTCTCGAAGTCTATTGCTATGTATGGGGATTTTCCTTCTCTCGCTGGCTAGAGAGGCTATAACATATATGGCTAGAACATTGACGTGGCAAGATAGGATTGACCTCTAAGGTCAATTACCCTCCGGACATTCCCGGAGATGACCGAACATTCCCAAAGATTCCCAGTAATTCAAGCGGATCGACTGCTCCATTAACATTGACGTGACTGGGAAGCCAATTCACATTGACTGGGGACTTATCAACCGGTGCCGGAAGTGACTGCATCACCACCAGAAGTGATCTTTGATCCGGACGTGACCTCGGAACGGAAGTGACCTTTGACCCGGAAGTGACCTTTGATCCACAAATGACATCAGCTTCGGCCACATGACGTCATCAGCCTCAGCCTTAGTGCGCGGGAATTTCACCTTTATATACTACTCCAATATCTCGAAATTCGTCCTCCAGCGGTAAAAAGTAAATGCAATTATGGTAGTGTATTGGAAGCATTGCTATGCATGCCCAAAACCAGGTTAAATGGCCCCAGAACGTTTACTTTGGAACTGCGGGGCCTTGTCGTGTCTCCTATAATCCAAGATTTTATCATATATGTCGGCCATCTTGGATGTTGGAAATTCCGAAAAATTCAGGAGGGCTCCTAGGCTAAAATTGAATAATAAGCATAAAGGAAGCTACTTGCCAAATTTGGTGCTTTTATCCGCTCTGTAACGGTAATTTCGCTAAGCCACCTGACTAAAAGTGAATGACGGCAGCGTCGATCGACTGGCAGCAGAAGAGATAACCCTGTTTAGAGGCTGGCAAACTCTGTTGGCAGTGGTCTTGCCCGTTCTCGGCATTTTCTCAAGAGATTTTATCCGGTTTACGGTTAATCTGGAAATATCGGCTGGAATTTGGCGGAGAAATGCAATAATTCGTATGAAGAGACCAACCTGGAAAAAGCTAAAGTCTGATACAATTTAACCATCTGTGTCATTCCAATGCTGCAGCACACCGGAAAACATCTTACGGGAGCCATATTGAGTCATGAAAAGCGGCTAAAACAACAATACACGCTTCATTTTCTTGTACATATAGGAAATCAATTCAACTAGGGAACTCTGTTCCGGATGAAACAATTCCTCTCGTGCCTAAACAAAGATCCGACAGCGGAGGGATGAGCAAATAATAACCATCTTCTCTGCTTTTATTCCAAGAACACTCCAAGAGTGAGTGAGTGAGTGAATATGATTTAATGTAGCTTCCAACAACAACATACACCTTAAATTCGATATCGATTTTCAACAAATACGGATATAGACAGCACGGGGGCCAAACGCTCCGACGTCTTTCGGCGTGTATGAATGTACGAAAGCCGAGAGGGAGGACTTCGGAAATCAGAAGTCGGAAGTCAGAAGTCCCCTCTCGACTTTCGTAACCGTGTGTCTTTCGGCGCAAACTGCCAGGGGTGGTGTTACAGACTGAAAGTAAATATCTCACGATGATCGAGAAAGTTATAAGATAACTACTTGTATATGGAACATCGGAGTCGTGACACATGCGTATATGGATGAATGCCGAAGGTATTAGATCTGCATTGGCTTAAATCGCCGACAGAAAAGCGGCGAAAAATATATACGCTTCATGTTAGCCCAATTTTGTATTATTAGTATTATTCTCCAGATCTGAATGTTTCTTTTGAGTAAAAGGGTATTTTCAATGGGTAAATGGGTAATTCTTTGAGCGTATCGCCCTATGAGCTCCAATACCGGGACCTCAGATGTCACTCGTTTATGCGCAGTTTTCCAATGTTCCACGCAAGCACGTTACCAGATTAGCGCCGAAAGACTTCTGATCGTTTGTACCTAGCTCCCCCTCCCCCCCCCAACTCTACACATACCCTCCCCCCATTCTCCCAATGTTAGACTTTGTAACCCCCTTAACTGCCAGTGTATTAACTGTCGCTGCCTAGAGAATGCGGCGAGACAGCGTCAGTGTCTTCCGCATCATGTGAGTCCTTAACGATTACGAAAGACGGAAATGAAAAAAGAAAGAAATTCTATAGTAGTAAAGGACGCTGACGTCTGATAGATGATGTCTTCCTTATAGAAAACAGTTTATTGTCGTTCCATCTGATAATGTCGCGAATTCTTTCCCATCTTCCGTGCAAGACAATTCAATCGATTCAAGGTTTTGAAAGCCAGTCGTCTCTTCGAAAGAGAGTTGCAGTATAAAATCCATGAACAAGAGAACTCTGTGATCTGAGAACATTCGCCCAGATCAAAGCCCTACATGTTATTTTCCCCGGAAGCCATCCGCAAAACCGACAATTTCCGAGATTCTCCTTTCGGCAAAATACGATTGCGCCACCATAAAACGTACTGAACTCTGTGATAAAATATTTAGGGTATGGTATAAACTTCACAAACAGTTTGCCGTCCAAGTTTCCCCCCGATATTTAATATCGTTCAGATATATAATGTTTGGAGTACGGCCCGTGGTAATGAGCTGGTATAAAATACAAGTTGCCTCGGGCTCAGTTCTATCCCGTATCGTACAGAGCGCTCTGCGTTATCGAGCTTAACTCTTGACATCCAGAGCTTCGGATCAGGTAGAAACTGACCACTGGATGTTACGTTGGTTGCTTATATTCTCAACGACCAATGAAATTAGTATGTCAAAGGGCTGTCAAAACAAGGTCGTGTTCATTTCAAATAAACGAGTGGACATCAAATCCGTGACGAAATCACCGGATGGCGAACGGTGTAATGCAGCGGTGCATGAACTTCCCAGATATTAAAACACGGCACAATATTTCATTGAAATAATGAGACGTTAATACGGACATGAATATCTGATTCCTTAGAGGTGTAATTGTAAGAAATTGGCAGGGTCTCGTGGAATGATGCAGTGGGCAGTCTGGTTGGCTGAATATTCTGAAAATATACATTTATACGGGTTCGGGCATCGATAAGGGGATCCGTGATCTGACTCTTGCGGATGCCGAAGTATACGCATATATTATGTAGAAGTTGTTGGAAGGAAACCATTTCGACGCCGGTTCCTTCTCTTTCACCAAGTGCTATATAGACGATATTTTCGCTTCACTGTAGGCCGACGTCACGTAGAATTTCATTGAATTTGAATGAAGTCACCGATAGTCCAAAAAACCCAAGCCCTGCTCTGGCGAATCCGCCCATAGAAGACGTGAAACTAGAAAGTCATACCTGGAGCCAATCGCATTATATTATTAAAGAAACGACCTCTTCGTGAATTACGAGCCAGAGAAAGAGCATCATCCGAACGCATGACACGATCATACGTAGAAACTTCTGCTCGTAGCCATGCGGTAACGGGTGATATCTGAGAGTAATAGGGCGTTTCCCAAATGGTCATATCCGATTGGTCCCGTTAGCTCCGACATCGGCGCAATCACATTCATAAAACGAAGACACACCTCCAGAAAGCGATCGATTGAAACGATCCCTTGGTGGGCCTCGTAGTGCCCCCATCACGAAATAAAAAGCATGTCATTTTCCTGTGAACTGTCGCAAATTTTATTTTTTACAAATATGTTAGGCCGCTTGTAATATGATTTTTCTTAAGGAAAACAAAGAAGCATGCTCCATTAGAGTGAGAAATAAAATAGCTAATTCACACAACTTCGGTTTGGTCTCCCACAGTCTTGCGCCTCGAGCATGTCGAGCGCTTAAGTGCATGAAATTGACACGTCTCCTCTCTGAGATTTCCAGGTCAAAGTATTTGAATACGGACAATTTCATTGGCTCGTTTAAATGGAGCGGACATGCGACTTGCATTCTCATGGCATCAGATTGTATATCCCCTATTGTCGTATATACCTTGTTTACCGACGGTTTGGAGGTCACAAACTCTGACGTTGGGAGAATGGCGACTTGATGATTGGGGAAGCTGACATCGGGCGAAATACACGGAGAATGAAGATATTGAGCTAAGGGTAGAGTTAAGTGAAACGTGAAATGCCCTTAGCAAGCTAAGATGGAGAAAGAGTGACAAGAATGAATACAAAGTACACTATAGTTATATAGTTATAGTCGTTTTGTCTGATAATCGCGATCGCTTTCTGTTCCATCTTCCGACAAAACGATTTAATCCTTGTTTTGAAAGATATTCGTCTCTCAGAAAGAGAGATCAAGTATAAAATACATCAAGAAGAGAACCCCGCATGTGATCTAGGAAGATTCTCACAGATCAAAGCCTTTCATGTTATTTTCCCCAGAAGCTATGTGTAAATCCGACAATTACTGAACCCTGTTTGGCGGAATATACGGAAGTGTCTAGGGGCCATGACGAGAAATTTCGAGTTACTAAGTCGATCTCGAAATTTCGACTTAATAACTTGAAATTTCGACTTAGTATCTCGAAATTTCGACATAGCATACTATCTCGAAATTACGACTTAATATCTCGACATTTCGAAAAAATACTTCTCGTCATGGCCCCTGGACGCTTCCGTAATATATAACCCTCCGAATATAACAATATTTGAGAGAATTAGGAGCCACGAAATGCGTCGTATATTTCCACGCCCTTTGAACTCAGTTGTAAGTATCCTTTATTGTTTTGACTGGAGAGACTCCAACATCTTTCCATCGATGACATCAAAGAGCGTATATAGTCTCATTATAAACTCGGCTTTTCTCTGAATTAGGTGAAGTATGCTGTAGCGCCGTCCGTTCATTGGCTGTTACTTTGAACGGAAGCAAACTCCAAACAGAGCATGTCAGCTGAACGACTTTCGTCTAAGCTTCGAGCACTGCCTGCAATTGAACGATCGTTAACACACTCTCTCGCGCAGAGATAACTTCGCCATTACAAACCTCCATCAATGTAATAACCTCATTATTCATTAACAAAAAAAAAAAATCTGTTCATATAATCTACACTGGTTTCACTGCTAACGAGTTTATGTTATTGATTTTTGTTTGTGTTTCGCATGCGTATGGAACTGCCATAGTGTGTCGATGACAGCTTCTCAAGCGATCATATGTCGACTTTATAGCTTTAAATTTGTCGCTGAACAATTTGCCGTGTTCCAATTCATTGTTGTTATGACAGTCTTTGTGTCATTTCAGGTTAGCTAGCTAATAAAACAATGCACCTGCGCCTTGTCGCTCAGTACATAGCTTTACTGTTTGGAAGGTCTCATTTTTTTCAAATTGGGAATGGTTCTGAAACCTGATGACGTAGGCCCCCTACATCCATGACAATAAAATACCACGTCTATCCCTTGATGCAGTGCAGACCCCCAACATCCATGGCAATTAAATGACAGGTGAGGATCGTTACACAATTCAATTAGCCTGTCACCTCCCTCGTGTAACATGACATCAACTTAATTGCCAGCGCGAGGTCCCTGAGCTAAGCTGGCACAGGCGGAAGAGCAAGCTTTAATTTGGTGTATCGGGTTACATATAGGCCTTCAAGCCTTGCGGGACATGTACTTAGAGTTGACAATGACAATTTAATTGGTTTCGTGTTACACAATCGATGTTAGATTTCTGGATGAGTGTTCACGTGTCATACAGATGAATGAAAACACAATTCATCACGTGACTGAGAGATATATAATACGTGATCAGGGTAAGGTACAGATCAATCGAAACGCCAGCTTCGTCCAATATTCTTCGGAACTGTGCTAGTGCATTCGACTGTGGCGAGGGGGTCTATTGGACCCCTGTGATGAGGTTGAAACAGACTGTCGATTTAATAGTCACACAGTGCGCGCTTGTATGCAGAGATGGCACCGTACAGAATATCCAGACCTGCATATGGAGGATGTCACAAAAAGCACTGTACACTGATAACATATCCGGAATATGATATAATACTCCCAACGAAGCCTATTGTCCAGAATTTCCCCATTGATGATATCGCTAATATTTTTTATGTTATTAATAATGTTTCGATGGCGACATCTGGGGAGTGAAAGAATAAAGAGCATCAACAGCTGATAAGCCGTCACATATATATATATAAGAGTTGGGTGAAAAAAAAAAAAAAAATCTGATAATTATTTTGGCTTGAAATATCATTAAAAAAACCTTGGATAAGAGTTAATAATCCTAGATGAGTTGGCTCGTGCCGAGGCTAGTTTTTATGTTTCATCTTTCAGATGCGGTCTTCTAATATTAGAAAGGTCTTTCTCCGTGTGTGCAATATTAATATTGCGCTGCCATAGAACAAATCCTGGTGTTGAATAAATGTGGAAACTGAATGAAAAATGAAAAAAAAAGAGAAGAAATTCGATAGTAGTAACGGACGCTGACGTCTGATAGATGGTGTCTATCTCTATCGCCGGTTCCTTCTCTTTCACCAAGCGCTATATAGACGATATCTTCGCTTCACTGTAGGCCCAAGCCACATAGAAAATGATATATATCCACCTTCATTGAATTTGAATGAAGTCACCGATAGTCAAAAAAACTCCCAAGCCCTGCTCTGGCGAATCCGCCCATAGAAGACGGGAAACTACACAGTCATACTTGGAGTCAATCGTATTATAATATTAAAGAAACGACCTTTTCGTGAATTACGAGCCAGGGAAAGAATGCCAAGAATGAATACAAAGTACACTATATATAGTTATAGTCGTTCTGTCTGATAATCGATCGATTTCTGTTCCATTTTCCGACAAAACGATTTAATCCTTGTTTTAAAAGATATTCGTCTCTCAGAAAGAGAGATCAAGTATAAAATACATCAAGAAGAGACCCCCACATGTGATATAGGAAGATTCCCACAGATCAAAGCCTTTCAAGTTATTTTCCCCAGAAGCTACGTGAACCTTACTGAACCTTGTTTGGCGGAATATACGGGAAGCGTCTAGGGACCATGACGAGAAATTTCGAGTTACTAAGTCGATCTCGAAATTACGACTTTATAACTCGGAATTTCGACTTAGTATCTCGAAATTTCGACTTAGTATCTCGAAATTTCGACATAGCATACTATCTCGAAATTACGACTTAATATCTCAACATTTCGAACAAATATTTCTCGTCATGGCCCCTAGACGCTTCCGTAATATATAACCCTCCGAATATAACAATATTTGAGCAAATTAGAAGCCAGGAAATGCGTCGTATATTTCCACGCCGTTTGAACTCAGTTGGAAGTATCCTATATTGTTTTGACTGGAGAGACTTCGACATCTTTCATCAATGACATCACAGAGCATATATATTCTCATTATAAACTCGGCTTTTCTCTGAATATATAAGGCGAAGTACACTCATTGGCTCTTACTTCGAACGGAAGCAAACTCCAAACAGCGCATGTCAGCTGAACGACTTTCGTCTAAGCTTCAAGCACTGCCTGCAATCCGCCTTTTGGGCTATTCCTGATGCCGGTTTCGGCCGCAAGGTGGCGCTAGCGCTTACGGCACTTTGGTCTGTTCCGGTTTAGCTGTCTGCTACTGTAAACATGTGCAGGAGAGAAGGCAGGTATTGTATTTCGCCTCGTTTCGTCAGATTTTCTCACTGATGGAGACGTCCTTGGTAGTTTACGTAAGTATAGTCATCAAGTCTAAGTTTTACTCGTTTGCACAAGCATAATAAAAGCCGCTTTGTCAACAAATTGGGCAATCAAAGCTCGTCGTTGTTGTTGTTATAAAACATTTGTTTAGTTATAGTAGAGACTTGCGTGTCATCGACTCAGGGATAAAGGATTACTGTACCGTACGATTGTGAAGGCATTATCACTGATAATATTGTCGCGGTTCTCCTGGCTTCAATCGGCTTTGTGCAAAAACTACTTCCTCAGTATTTATGAGAAGTTAGAAGACATATGGCACATTAATTTCCTGTTCAGTGTGTCTTTTCACAATAAAATTATGAAACACTACCAGCCGTCCCAACTGAGGCGGGTTGGGTTCTTGTTTATCACATTATAATCATACAGCTACATTAACAGCTACATGGTAGTCGGGTTAACTAATAATCCGATTATTTCTCACAGTACTTGATCAAACAAACTGGCCCCTGCTGATTGTTTTCAGTAGAGTCTGGTTTAATCAGGCTGAACTGCCGGCCACCCACTATGTTTTATAACAACAACAACGACGAGCTTTGATTGCCCAATTTGTTGACAAAGCGGCTTGATTATGCTTGTACAAACGAGTAAAAATTAGACTTGATGACTGTACTATACTATACTATATACTATACGTAAAGTACCAAGGACGTCTCCATCAGTGAGAAAATCTGAAGAAACGAGGCGAAATACAATACCCGCCTTCCCTCCTGCACATGTTTACAGTAGCAGACAGCTAAACCGGAACAGACCAAAGTGCCGTGAGCGCTAGCGCCACCTTGCGGCCGAAACCGGCATTAGGAATAGCGCAAAAGGCGGATTGAAAGATCGTTAACACACTCTCACGCAGAGATAACTTCGCCATTACAAACCTTCATCAATGTAATAACCTCATTATTCATTAACAAAATAGCACAGTCTTAAAATCTGTTCATATAACCTACACTGGATTCACTGCCAACGAGTTTATGTTATTGATTTTTGTTTGTGTTTTGCATGCGTATGGAACTGCCATAGTGTGTGGACGACAGCTTCTCAGGTGATCATATGTCGACTTTATAGCTTTGTCGCTGAACAATCAAAGCGCCGTATTCCAATTAATTGTTCTAGATATGATAAAGGTACATGTTAGCAAGTCATTTCAGGTTGGCT
>JAVTVY010043726.1:0-21227 GCA_036873755.1 Hanleya hanleyi
TTTGTTCTGTTTATCCCACCAGACCCTGTGCCGCCGCCAACGACTATACCCTGACCCGTTTATAGGTATCAGACTACTATGTAATATACATCTACGGAGATATTAATGAATATTAACCTGGCTGACTCATTCGTTAAATATAGTTTTATTGTTTCACTGGGGATTGTTTAATGCAAGCTCCATAAGCTGGTGAACATCTTGTCGTTGAAGGCTGGGTTAAAGTTCGGTGCTGGTCGGGAGGCAGCAGCTGTCTGTCTGCTGTTTCAGCAAGATAAATAAGTAATGGAGATGGCACTATAAAGTGAGATTTTTGCGGTTGAAATCGAAAAAATAGAACGACCGTAACAATGTGTGAAAGTTGAAGTTCTAGTCCAATTGCGTTATGATTATAGTTATGACATGAAATTGAAATCCGCAGCATGTGCTATTTTATGAAAAAAGGGTCTAAATCGAGTCATTCAAAGACATTTAGACACGAAGGACACGTCAGACCAAAACGCCATTTAACCTGGTGATGGGCGGTGGTATTATATCTTCATTGCTGGAAAATATTTTTGGTCCAAGGTGTCCTTCGTATATAAATGTGTGTTTGGTTGTCTCGATTTAGACCCTTTTTTCACGAAATAGCACAAACTGCGGATTTCAATGTCATGTCATAACTATAATCATAACGCAATCGAGCTAGAACTTTTCAAAGACTGTGTACATATATTTTCTCTTGCCGCTACATTAAAACAAAATTATTTTTAGAACATTTTAATTTATTTTTTTTTTATTTCAACCGCACCACGTTTCGGCCAAAATCCAGTCTTATCGTAACATCTCCTTTGAACCCTCAGTGACACTGACGTGCCTGCGGGGCAGTAGTGCGGTGGTCTGTTGGTGGCCGCACGGTAGCGATGCAGCTGAAATGCAGTACTTGAAAAGCGGGTTGCACGATAGCAGCATATTAAGGGGTTTCGCTATACATTGAAGTACTAGTTGAAAAAATAATAAATCCATAAAATCCAAAACTCATGTCGATATTTATATTAATCCTGTTCGAATTCATGAGAGAATCTAAGAAATAACATCGATTTCAATAGGATTTTGGGTTCAGTCAAAAATGTGAACTCGACAAGCTATCACAGAAACAAATTAACCCTACCTGGCCTGGGGGGGGGGATGGCCCCCCCTAACAAACTTTCTGCGCGATCTCCGGAACGACAAAAATGGAGAGCAGAAACTCCTTGTCTTTATAGTTTATTATATTAGGGTCATTTTGAGCCTATTTGCATACCCCTCCTCGTAGGAGAGGATCATGGGAAAATTCAAGATGGCGGCCACGTGGGGTACCAGTAAAGTGATGTTTTTGTCATATTTCACCGAAATTTCAGCTTTTTCGCCATGAAAAGTGGGCAAAAACTATTTTATTTCACATCACATTAATATTTACTAATTTATCATATATTTACTAATTTGCATAAATAAAAAATTCGCAAAAGCTGACTGAAAAATCGACCAAAAAATGCCGGTTTGGAAAATGTCATCAAAGCGGCCATCTTGGGTCTTCTACATTTTCTGGTAGAGCTTGACCTAAGGGTATAGGGTGGTAAGTTTCAGCCCCCTAGATCAAGCGGAAGAAAAATAATTAGGGAGGGCCATGCCCCCCCCCCCCCCCAGACCACAACAGGTCCCAAAACGCACAGGCCAGATAGGGTTAACATGGTGAACATTAAATTTCTTTCTTAAAAGTGTATTATTTAATACTCTCTTAGTAATTTCTAGTGCTTAACCCATAGATTAATATTATTTCTCAACAACTCATATGTTGACATCTTGTATCCAGTCTCATCATTTGCTATTTTACCAGGTTATTTGTTGAGATTTCACTTGGTTTATTAACTAAAGCGGAAGGTTACCAGCTAATAAAGAAAGAAGTTGTTATACATAATAATTTGTTTGGTTATTCAATTCAGTTGCTTATATTTTCTTCGTATGTTTTTCTAATTGTAATTACGCACAAAAAAAGCTGCCCTTCACCAAGCCGATTTTGAGCAATAGAGTGAAGTGCCAAAATCCCATTATAAAAGATCGAATGCTGAGTGTAGGTAAACTGAAGATCATGTGCAAATTTGAAAGTTTTTTTTCAACAGATAGGTGAAATTTCAACTGTTGATGAGAGGTTTGAGGAATATATTCAGTTCATTATTCATTCGCTATTGATATGAATGCTCATTTGTCTATAAATGTCGGTTTTATGGGATAATTCGGGTGACTTCCGGTAAACGAAATGTAGCGATGCACCTTAACTACCGTGTAGGTTGATGTTTATTGAGAGCGCTAGTAAAGTTGGTATGCCAATGAAGATAACAGGTATTTGTTTGTTTATGTCTGGTTCACGTGTTCCCAGACAGTCGATTTGACGCAGAGTACAGAATATGACCCGTGCAACATTTCAGGCCAGAATAAGTTCCATTCCAGTCCATAAATTTAGCAGCTGAACGCACACGGCAGATCAACGAGATAGCCTACTAACCTGTTTAGGGTATTTACCATGGCAGTGGAGGAATTATACCGATGGAGTAGGAATCTGAACTCGGGAAGTACCCCAAAAACTTCCTGATAAAGTGATGTTCCGTTTTGGATTTTGGGTCCAGTGTCCAGAAAACGGATGTAGTGGTGAGAGTTATCCAGAGAAAAATTGAAAGCCGGAAAGAAAGTATGATGTTGAGGTTTGAGAAAAAATTTCAAGATGAGTATAAGGCGTTGGTGAATGGGGCATATTTAGAAAAAGTAACATTGTACGCATAATTTATCCAGCCATAGTACATTTTAATTATAAACATATAGCACGTACTACGAACCAACCATAAACTAGGCCATCGCGTGTTTTATTTCGTTCATTCATGTGCCTGCGTGGAAAATGAAGTTTACGGTCTCGCAAATTGTGACAACTACCTTGATGTAAAGAAGCAGTAGGAAAGTCCACAGAGAACAGACATTGTCGTGACAAAAAAGACCAGTTTGATTCTGTAGCTATTCAGTTTTATCATACGTTGTCCCCACTGTATACGATTGCAGTTATCACAGCCACTAATGCGATGAACCACCAAGTAATGAGAGATACATGCTGAAGACCAATTTTTTTTTGAAAGCATCTTTACTGGTAGCAAATACGCGCCACCCTTAGCTATCCCGCACAGGATAGCGACCAAGAACACAGCGAAGTAACTTTGACAGCTGATCCCGATAAACATTGCAGCCATGAAGGAGATGTAGCACGGAAAAACGGTGTAGAATCCACACGCCACCGAACGATAATGTCGTTTAAAAATGCCAAAACCAATTCCACATGCAACTGAATGCTACTGTAATTGCATAAAATATATCAAATAGTTGCTCTAGGTTTACCGAATTTAATAACTGTAAGCACACTTATATAGAACAACACGGGGGCCAAAGCAACGCATGGAAGTATGAGGATTTAAATATGCGATTTAGAGACGGCGTATCTTTGTTAGTTGACTCAATTTTGTTTTCTTCCTCCTGATCTATATTGGAGATCGCTTCTTGAAGGTGATTCTGTCAGCGGGATATCCTTGCCTGGTATTTCCACTGCACACGGTCGGTGAAATATGAAACATATGGGATGCAAAATAAAGTCTATAACGGCTACTGTCAAGTAAAACAAACGTAGATCTTACTCTTCTTGATAAATATGTGGTACAGGAATGCCGAATACAAGAATGATTCAATTGCTGCTATGTACAACCCGGTAATTTTTCCAACGTTCTTTGTTCCGAAATTACCGAGCCCGATAGTTAGAAATATATAAAAACAAAGAAAAATCAATAATAATTCAACAAAGATAACAATAAAAAAGGGAAATAACTTTGGGGAATCGAATACATGTATGCATGTATAAGTATATAGTATCAGGCGCATTATTTTAAAGGCTGATTGTGAAGGATATAGAGAACGTTTATTTCTAGAGGTTGAATTATTAACATGAGCAGTGTGACTAACGTCACAGGACCTACGAAGTAGAGTAGGCATTAGGACTCGGAACGCGAACTGAACTCTTGGAAATCCCCGCCCCCAGTTAGAATCCTGCCTATATTAAGATGGGCACCGCCCAAGTCGGAATCGCCAGTGATTTTCATCAAAAGTAGGTCAGCTCAAGACTTGTTGTAACAATCTCCTGCTGCGCCTTCATTCCAAAAATAAATAACTATCGCCGATTTAATTTTACAATTTGTTAACTAAAGAAAACAGATTGAATAATAAAAAAGTTCAGTAGATTTCAAGCTTTACGTGTGAAAATATATCGATCTCTTTAATGGTTTTCAGTGCCCTTGTCCAGGATCAAAACAACTTTTTGAATCGCATTATTTTCCCAACAATACAACAATTTTTATATATAGTACTATAGTAGAAAGGTAGCATTTATGTAGTTTACGGTAATTCAACTCAAGACCAACACCTTCTCTGCACAAGATAATGATTTCATGCCATTCTCCTGAGCATAATCGGTACAAAGACGAATAAATAGCGCCTACTTACTTTATCTCGTTAAATTCTACCCAAAGGAAATAAATTAAGACACTTTAAACTAGCACATGCCGTCATGGCTTTGTTTCACCCTCAGTAAACTGTTATCGTTGTTGCTCACGCAGACTATTCTGAAGGATGATGCCACATCTTTCTTTCTTCGGCTGACTTAATTGGTTGATGTAGTATATTTCACCAACAGTGCGTAACTGTAACTTGACCTGAATTTGACGCCTGATGTGATCTGTGAGGAAATGTTTCAAGGATGTGAAATAGGATACACGTTAAAGGCCACAGCTTACATATATCTCTAGCAATATACTGAATTGTGGCAAGTTGGTAATAGCAGTGTAGTTAAATGCACTAACAAATGATGGAAAATTAGCATTTCCTATTTCATTATCCCATCACGTTTTATACTGTGTTATATATACAGTGAAACATACAGCCAAGGGTTCCCGATGGGCATGACAGTGCACTCGCTGAGCTATCAATAAATAATAAAAAAAATAATTATAAATCAAATTCTCAGCAGAATTCGGTCAGCTCAGAACTTGTTGGAAACAATGCCCTAATGCACGTTCGTGCCACAAATCAAGGTTCTAATGTCAATGGTTCTCCTTATTTTGCCGACGAAAGGACTCGGATGGACTGACTGACTCACTCACTCACTCATTACCGGACAATTTGCGATCTGTAGCCTACTTCGTAGGAATTTTCGCATTTATTCTTCAGGTTAATAGAAGTTAATTCATGAAAATAAAGACCATTTTCAAGCATATTAAATCTGTGTGGATATGAATGAAGAGAGAAATATCCTCACTGAATTCTAACAAATAGATTCTCGCACGGCGAGAGGATAGACTAAAATCATGGGGTAAACAAACGGATGGATTAAAACCACAATAAAATCTTCCTTTATTGGATATATCCCAATCTTCTTGCCATATGAGGGTGAAATCAGGTATGAACCAGCTACTGTCTCTGGGACAGTAAGACAGAAGGGAATGTTGATAGAGTCAGGGGGGAGGAATTTGGCTTAATGTCACACTCAAGTTTGTTTCACTCATATGGTGACAGTCAGTTTGGTTGGCGGAGGAAGCCGGAGTACCCGGAGAGAACCATCGCCCGTCGGCAAGTAGAGTCAAGCAGTAAAGCTTGCTTAGTCAGACAGTCTGTTAGCTCATTCCCAGCAATATCCGCATGGGCTGGGATTCCATTCCAGACAGATATGAATACCTTGTTAAGATAAAGTAGTACACTTGTGTAAGATTTCAAATGTGATAGGAGTAGATCTCCACCATGTAAACTTAACTATGGTTTGTAATGAATTACAAGAGTCAGACAAAATAGCAGATCTTGTCAGTCTAGAATAGGCTAAAAGCATTAGCGACATTAAAATGGCAGTAAGCTTGGCAGTAAAAACAGATATATGGTAAGATAATCTATAAAAATTACTGTATTTAATCTCAAGCACACAAAATTTCGCCCCCGTTTTACAGGTATTGCGAGACTGATGCATCAGTGAAAATCTGTAAATATTGAGACCAGTTCGAATCTATATGATCTCTTACCTTACGATGAATATCTAAAGATGTAAATGGGATCTTTAAATGCCATGGGGAGAGTAGGGGTAAAACATATCTGAATATCGAACTGATCAGTGTGAAAGTCATTACAAATATGTATTAAGCTAAAACTAAATGGCTCGGGGTGATCGGAATTGTCAATATAATGTCGATTTAAGAGTGCGCATGCGCAGACGAATAAGAAGATTTCATTAATTACACATAACTTGTAAAGTATTTAGCGGTGTTGTTCTCAGCGGTCCTGTACATATACGCAAAGCTTTACATTGAACAGAATCGAACTTGGATTTCAAAGTAGCACTTACAGAATCAAAAGCTTCATGTCCGTAATCGAAACGAGATCGGATTAACGAACGGTTTGAAAGCAATAAGGTTCTTCATCGGCTACCCACGATTTCCGAGAAATACACAACATAATATTTAAAACTTTCTGCCATTTAGTCTCAACTGAGCCTGTATGCTTTCTTCTTTTAAACAACAATATCTTCCATTAATCATGTGTGTCTGTCCCCAATGTTTTGGCAGTACAGCACGCGTACATTCATTCAACCACCAGGGAACCGGTCCTTTGTTCAGACCTTCAGATTTAGGTATAGACTGAGTATACACATCTATATCATCGTTAAAGTATTTTTGATTTAAAGTGACCTCATATTTCACCCAGTCAGCGTTTTTTCTGCCTAAGAGGATTGCCTCTATGATTATTATAAGGAGTAAAACCAGTGTTAACAGTACAGGGTAGCGATCTAATGCACATTGGGCTGAATAATCAACCGACCTGTTGACAAATGGAATCAGTCAAGACTTAGCGGTTTCTTTATTTTATACCGACCTGTTGATAACACGTGATAAACCAGATTACATAACATAAGATCTAATGGAATCAGTCAAGACTCAGCGGTTTCTTTATTTTATATAGAGCTGATGACGTCACATTCCATATAAGGCAGCATTTCCTGGAACTACCCTAACCTGACGGCTCACTTCTCGGAATTGACACCATGAAGAATCGTTTCGCCTGGCAAATTAGATCTTTCCAGTGGGATTTCGTGATGTTGGTCAACTCAGGACATGGTCATGTTTATTTCACACAAATTACAGCTTTCAACTCTCTCTAATAATTGATTGGCAAGCCTTTTTCAGTCCATACAGCGAAGCAAAATATAAGGCGAAGAATATAAGGGTCACGTGACCCGCTCTTCATTTCAGCGTTCCTCACAACCCCAAGGCCTCTTGTGGTAAATCTCAGGTCCGTTGCGTAATTAATAGTGCTGTAAAAATACCGTCAGAGACAGAAGCCACCAGTGAAAGCCGTCCCCGCTTAAATTATTTAATCGGCTAGGAAAAGGGCAAAATATAACAAGTTACTCCTGACTGGAGGTCAAGGAGTGCATGAAATTTCTATTCCCAATACGCAATGTCGAACTACTCCTGTCCTGTGTCGTTCCTGCATATCAAATTGAAATTGTATTCCAGGCACGTAATATTCAAGTCGTACATGTCATGACATATGCCCGTTCTTATTATAATAGTAACATACTAAAACTGAGCAGCGCTTTCAGTAGCAAAATAATCATAAGCACTACAGTAATTTTTACCACAGCTGATTCTACAGTTCAACCGCATCCGAGGAGATATTCAAGCTACTTGAACCACTCAGGCTTATAGTCTCTGTTGTAAAAAGATGGTACAAGCTGATATACCAGCCAAGGAAATACAAAGCACAACATAGAGTTTAAGTTTATAAGATATTCGAGAAGCAGTGGAACATCGATATCATAACAGGTAAGCTGTCGTTTGTCTTTAAGGATAAACCGGATCTTTTTGCGGCAAGGCTTTGGTGTAAGACCTCCCATTGAAAAGATAATATCCTAGACAAACGACTGACAATACAACTTGTAGCAGATCCTTTGTCAATTATATTTCGTGAGTCTTGCACCAAATCGTTGCCCTTTTTGCCAAGTCTAAATTTCCAAAAACGCCCCTTATCATCATAATGACCAAATTTCATGACACAATGACACCACGAGAGGTGAAAGGACAGAAATTGTATTTCTATTTTTGGGGTGGAATTCTTCCAATACCTTTGTGAAGGAAAAATGAAATGAAATGACAAAGAATTTTGCATAGCGACTTTCAGAAATTAAATGCTGTGACCCACATTACCTTTCGGAGAATCTACGTACAAAATTATCCACTTCGCCTGTTGCACGTGGTCGTATATACATTTTCGACTCTGCAAGTGCACGCAAATGGTCGCTGAAATCTTACCATTTTGCATTCAACTTTACAACGAAATGAAGATAATTCGATAAAAAATAAACTATAGCAGATATCAAATTCGAATTTTCCACAAATACACAGCTAGATACGTACTTTTCAGCTCCTGTGTGGACATAGTAATCGAATTTAGCGCATCGATTTCAGACAGTACGGAATATGGCAGAGAGTGCTACTTTTCGAGCAAGGTGAACATCAAATGATGTAAATAATATTCATACGCCCATACAAGCATGTACAGAATATCATCCGTAAAATGTATAAACATCAAAGAATAGTCATAATTCAGTGAAATATGCTGATATTTAGCATAAGAAATAATTAATTTGACATGGGAAGGGAGGCAAGTATTCTGACTGCATATCTAAATAATCACAAAACCGAAAATGATCCCAATGATGATTTGTATCTCAGCTACGCTTTTATTGTGGATGTTCATGTGGACATCTTGAATGACATGACCACACGACCCCTAGCACCGGCTTGAGCGGTATTAGATCAAGAGCAATGATGTAATAACCCTATCAAGTCATCTGATGTAAGGTGTGTGTGGCCGTTAGATAGAAGAAACGAGTAAAACGGAGAAAGTATTAGTAGAATGTGAGGCCCGACGCGTATCAAGCGCTTCATTCTCCACCAGGTTAACCGCAGTCACAAACTACAATTACAAAGTTTACCAGTCACAGCCCCCCTCCCCTCCTTCCCAGGCCCATATGGGTTGCATCTCAATTTTGCTATCTCTCCCTGAGGTACAGAGTTCAGTTTACTATATATACATTTAGCAGATACAATATTTTCATCACTGCTGAGATTTACCATATATATATAAGACTCATCGATAAATTAAAATTCTATACACTCAGATGCTTTGAAAACATTGACGGTAGCTTCCCTTCATTCTAGCAGTTTTGAGAGAGTTCCCGTCACGCGACAATATGAAACATTATTCATATGCACAAGTGTTGAGTTCCATTTCATTATGGGCATGAATGTCGTCTGCTTATCTCTTTGTCCAAAATTGAACACCGTTTAACCCCATCTCACCTGGGAGAGGCAGTTTTTGCAAAACAATATTGCATAATTCAAACTCAATCAATCGACCGGAAATGCCTTCTGGGAAAATGTGACGTCATCAGTGCGGCCATCATGGATTCGATCTTTTGAAGTTTCTGATAGAGCATGTCCCAAGGGTATAGTGTCATAGTTCCAGGGATAACGAGAATGCAATCCCTGGAATTATCATTTGATACATTTTGTAGTTTTGGTGTATATGCTCCAGAGCTGCCATGATTGGACCATCCCTATTTGGGAAACTCGCGTACCGCTGATATGATGTTTTGGGGCCAATCACCAACTGCTGTTGTAGAATTTTGACTGACGAGGATTATAGGTTACCATTTTTTCAACTGAAAGTTGAATAGTGCCTTCACGTAGTATAACACAATATAATTAATGCTTTTGGGGTGCCTATAAATCTGTATTTTAAGGGTTGTCCATGTTAGGAAATTTAGAGCGTAACATGGAAACTTTTCCTAAAAATCACTCTCTGAACCGGAGTGAAATTTTATACCACGAAGTACGTAATTATATACCCAATATAATAACACAGAATTATTATGGGTTAGAATATGTATATTTTATCCCGGAATTCGTCTTTAAGATAGACTGCTGGCGTAAATAATAGTATTAAGTAGATGATAGAACACAAGTTTCAGTTTAAATCCCACCGAACAACCCCCTCGATGTTGCACATGGGCGAACTACTTTTCGGATGCTTGCTAATATGAAATGGGAGAATTGTGACTATAATATTTGTTTTTATCTCTATAGTCAACCGAGATATAACGCTGAATAGAAAATATCAGAACGTTCGGCAAATACCATTTTAAATATTTAATGATGTCACTTCCGGCGACTTTCTCTTGTCCGAAAATCTGACTGTTGGCTCGAGTATTATGCCCCAAAACATTGACCTCCGAGGGCGGAAATGATTTTTTCTGTTATCAGGTGCAACTCGTATATGACTACCCAAAGCTGAACTACAAAACTCCCACTGCCGAAACGAGTGTTAGATATGGAACAACGTAGGTTCAAAAACGGGGGCAAAAGATGTTTCTAACTTGAATTAGCTGAATGAGGCTGAGCAGTGGTGCAAAATGGACAAAGAAGATTTTGGGCATATGCTTAAAATCTTTCGTTCATTAGGAGGCCGTCAATCCATGAAGAATTTTCGCGTCCATCATCTGAACTCTGACAGTATTCAGCATCAACATCCACGCATGCATAACCGAAGTAAATAAATCAACACAGGACGGTGTCAGTGTGGCCGTTGTGCTCATTAAATCCAGCAATGCCCTATCAAGCTCCGAATTCTATAATCTGATTATACCGGTACATCTGACAAAGCGTGATAAGAATTTATAATCAAATGGCCTCTGTTGTGCAATGTCACCTATCACCCCACTCTTCCCACTAGAACATATACAATAATTGCCAGCTATGATAGATAATCAGTAGGCCTATAAATACATGAATACTTAAAACTTGACCAAAAAAATCCTCTTCTCCTTTAGAAAAAGGTAGAGTGAATTTTCACTCAAATTCGAGTGGAAAGATACCACTGTGAAACATTTCACTCAAGTTAAGTGACTTCCACTCAATCTGAGGAAGTTTAACTCGAGTTGTGTGGAAAAAAACTTCACTCAACTTGAGTGAGTTGTTATTTCAGAATGATTGAGATTTGAATGAATTCTGCTCAAGCTTGGGTGAATTTCAATCAATTTGAGCGGGATCAATTTTCACTCTTTGAGTGAACTTTTCAGTCAAGTTCTGTTTTGAAGAATAGAGTTTTTACTGACGACACAACGATTGTACGTTAATGGAAACCCGTACAATAAATCCACGGTGGCTTTCCTACTAGGGGTTCTGATTTGCAGAGTATTATAATCTGAATAAATTAGAATGATCAATGAATTAATACTTCAGCAAAAAAATATCAGAATATGTCTTTTCTCCCATGGATATGCAAATGCAGGTAAATTCATCTCAGGCACTACATCCCAACAACATATAAGCAATTTATCACATGTATTGTGCGTCGCTATTGGCCATTGTCTTTTCAACGTTTTAAAGTCATTGTGACATGTGAAAAATAAAATAAATCATATAATGACAACTATATGTAATGGTTATAGCTGATTCATTTTTCTCCTTTTTCGGGGCATAATGATTTTAAAATGTTGCTAGTGTCTATGACATGAAAAATGACATATTTTGACATAAGCTACTGACTCATCAAGCCTGTAAAAAAAATAGGGAAAACTGTAATAGTGAGAGATAAAAATAAAATAAAAATGGTGTCTACCGTCAGCTCTGTCAAGTTAACTGGCCTTAGACGAATTCAAAAACTGTTTTGTGATCAAGAAATATACATAGGATCTCAGAAACGGTAAGGATAAGAGTGAAAACAACATAGTGCGCAAATCATACCTAATCTTGTGATGACTAAACATACTTCTGAGCACCGGAAAAAACTGTTGCTAACGTCATTTTCATTTAATGTCGTCCTTTTCGACGTCAAAGCTCACATATGACAGACAGTTGATTTAAAAAAATTCAAGGGAATACATAATGTGAATATCATAAAGGATTCAAATAAAGCTGGAATGTTTAATGGATTTGAAAACCGAAACTGCTGTTAATGTCATTTGACAGTTGCTAACGTCATTTGAAAGAATCACGTTAACTACACCTTATTACTGTTCTCGAATTCACATAAACGAATTTTGCTTGATATTTCATTATCCTTTCAATTCATTGTGGCTTTTCTTGCGATAATTATATACAGTTTGGATTAATAGCTTCTACAAACAAAACAATAAACACAAAAATGTGATTCTGTCACCGATGACAGATGAAAACGGTAGACAGAGAATACGTTTATGAAAGAATACGTGGTAAAACTATATCACTCCATTATACGGATTTGACGATCACGATGTCTTGCAGGTATAATATCCTGCTCTTCATAAGAAAACAATATTTCAACTAGCAACGCTGATTCTGTTTTGGGAAAGACGGCTCCATGTTGAATGTCTGATGTGACGTCTACAATTTCATTAGGTGAATAGCGGGTGGTGGTGGAGGGGGGTGCTAATTTGATGCGGACATCAAGCCGATAAAAACTGGGTACCTTGAACTTTTTGGTAAAAAAAAATCCTGAAAATTTCACAAGTTCAAAAAGTGTCCCAACGCGTATTGGGGGTCAGACAAAGCATACATGTATATAACTTAAAACAATGACTTAGTCTATAGCGTAAATTAAGTTGTGTTTGGCTCAAACATTGTAATGGCTGTTTGTTGTCCTACAAATTAACCTGCCATAATATTAAACCGTTCATTACGATGTAGTAATGCTATAGTTCTCACGAGGCTGCGAATGCATTAATATGTGAAGACAGGGACAATTATGTGTTTATTTGGAACCTAGTAAGTATGTTTACATGGTCAGGTTTGCGCAGATACCTTATCGGATTAGCTAAATAACCTGTGAGGTTAAGGTTTGCTATCCCCACCAGAGCAAGATGTGCCATACTGGTATCTCCTAATTTAACCAGAGCCGATAGTGGTCAATCTTGATTTACATTAACTCTTTCATAACTTGGCCTGTTTATCTCAAGACTTATTCTGTCTCTTGGCCCATTTCATTCGCAACTTCTCGGGGATTTCCGGTGGCAGATAACCATTGAAGGAAATGGACGAGATCACGTGACTTCTGAATACATCATATGACTAGCCAAGACGTAGCTGGGCAATGCTTTAGCGTAAGACCTCCCATTCAAATTTTCTTTGAGAACTTTGAGAGAATACTCAATTCATTTTGCTGTATAGTTTTTCAACTGATAAGGAGGGAATACCGCTTGGACTATGTGAGCGGACACACATACTTTAGTGTGTGATGTGCCGGCGGATCACGGTTTACAGCTGAGAGTTGTAAAATCCCTATCCCATTCGCGAGGTCAGATGACTTCGACGGAATCGGCCGAGGTGTCGCGAATGAAGTTGCTAATCAAACCGAAGTTTCAAGCTAACACGGCTCCTTATAATATCTCAGATACAGGACAGCATCGTCCATCCGCACGTGTCCTTCGCTTAGCTACGCAGATCGTACTGACTGCGGTATCTATGTGCATGTTGCTTAGATATCCTCGCCGTTCAATTCTCGATTGAGTTGTGATTTACCCTAAGGTAATTTGCGGAGTGCTACCGGGAGAATGCGACACGTAAGTTATTTATATCCTTCTTTCAAAATGAGAAAAGTAATCCATATTAAAGTCTTTCAGATTTAAATAATTATACCCCGGTATATATTATCCGATATAAGTGGATATATACCGGTTGTGAAAATGGGTTCACTTTATAAGGCCTATCATTCAAATTTTTCTGCAACGATGGAGGACTCGTCTTGGCTCTATCCTGAAACCAATACCATATAAGGCGATCGTAAACCCTCGAATACAGTTTCCATCAAATGAAAAACCATTGCAAACCGTGTCGGAAAATATTGTTTGTCTTTTTGATGATTTTATTACACAAAGTGAACTGCAAATAAAGCATGGAATTATATGGTGGTCTGCTGCGATCATATCTAGGTAGGGTGACGTTAGACTGTATTCAGAGATATATTTTAAACTGTATACGCAATTTGCATTGCTTGACTGAAGCTTAATGTGCGTATACTTCGAGTTTCAACACGCGTATAAGTTCTTTCAGCACAGACTCACTGATTCAATGTGCATGTTTCACAGGCCCGTACGCAAGGGGGGGGGGGCGGGGGGTTCGGCCGCACCCCCGCACCCCGCTCGCACAAAGTTGACCTTTGTTCGGCCCTATACGGTTACGCGGTATATTCAGTCTCCTTTGGGTTTTTAACACTCTGTAATATAGACATCATCATCATCAAAAAATAATAACTGTACATTATCTCTTTGCAAAGTGACTGTATATTATCTCTTTGTTTGCAAAGTGACAGTCCAATTTCTCTGTATATTATCTCTTTTCAAAGTGACAGCCCCATTTCTCTATTACTATCTTCAGAAGCGTTAATAAACTTCTGCTATCATTTATCACATGAACATTGGTGCGCTATCGGTCCACTCGGCGTCACGTGGTATCTTACGGAAAGTCATGTAGGCCCCTTCACCGCATAAATTGTATGTTATATTCACTCAGTGAACGAAGCTTTTCCTGTGACGTGATTGGTCTCATCGGAAAATAATTGACCAACGTTATATTTCTCGTGTATTATGTGTGTCCAACAACACAACAAAACGGTGATCAATTATAGTGAAATAAATCAGTGCTGGTATTGCTTGTATTTTTACATGAATTAACGACCGTTGTTGTTATTTATGTTTCCCCATATGGTTCATACTTTTCAGATATTTTCACGTTTTTGGACCCTATAAAAACAACACAGCAGCAACTATATTAGAGCACTATTTTCCCCTTAGAAGGCGCTAGAATGCGCCAAATGAAGTCCAGAATTTCAATTTTTCCGCCCCCCCCCCCTAGCGTGGCGCGCTTGTAGCGCGCATTGCTGGAACTCACGTTCCGCTTTATAGGAAATCGCCCCCCCCCCCCCCCCGCTAGAAATCCTGCGTACGGGCCTGTTTTACCAAAATCGAGGAAATTAAATGCACCATTCAAATTGACTTGGCACTTATGAGTTACCATACAAACAGTCAAGTACTTTTAACCAGGTTATTTGGATACAGTTAAAATTTGTCTTTCATCTGACTTTCACTTCGTTTGAGGTATCTCTTTAAATTTTTTGGCACAACATAAAGCTGATGTAATTGTACCATATATGCAGGTTTTTGTGAAATTCTGGACGGTGATTAATGTTCTCGAAGTTTAAAACTGTGTGTATTTTAAAGTAAAATCACAATTCATATCAAGAAAATTCAGACAACAGATGAAAAGAGCGATTTCTCCTCAAAGGGCAGCTGCCTAACTCCGTCATATCGACAGAACACGAACATATCTAGCGAGCCCGTTTTGCCTGACACCAATGGAATGTCTTGTCAAATGAATGAAGCTCAAATGTGGCCAACTACAAAATTGGAAACCTTTTGGACTATGAGAACTATTGTTTAAAACATATCCATTTGAGAGTGTGTGAGTGAATCAAAGATTATATCAACGCGTTCTTATGGCAAGCCAAAATGCTTTTTATTCCGAATTTCCGATATGGGAAATTCTATTTCCGATATCGGAAATTGAATTCCCGATAATTCCCGATATCGGAGATAAAATTTCCGTTATCGGAAATTATATCGGGAATTGTCTCTGAATTTCCGATATCGGAAATCGCAATTCTCCATATCGGAAATTCGGAAATCGAAGGACATGAATTTCCGATATCGGAAATGAAAGCTCTAGAAGCTTTACGAAAAGTAGAATTGCAATTTCCGATATCGAAAATTCAGTGACAATTTCCGATATCGAAAATTCTACTTTCCGATATCGAGAATTCAATTTTCGATATCGGAAATTGAAGGACATGAATTTCCGATATCGGATATTGTCGCTGAATTTCCGATATCGGAAATGAAAGCTCTAGAAGCTTTACGAAAAGTAGAATTGCAATTTCCGATATCGAAAATTCAGTGACAATTTCCGATATCGGAAATTGAATTCTCGATATCGAGAATTCAATTTCCGATATCGGAAGTTAAATGACATGAATTTCCGATATCGGAAATTTAATTCCGATATCGGGAATTCAATTTCCGATATCGGAAATTCTTGAATAAAAAGCACTTTGTCTTGCCATACGTTCTGATAGTTTTCATTTGTCTCTGACTTGTAACCTTATTGAAATGCATCGTCGAGCAAAGTCAATAGCATCGAGCATGATCTATATATGCACAGATAACAAGTCAACGTGACCAAAGGGAACTGACTTTACAAGTGTATGGGAAGTGCTATACTGTGAATTCATCGACAATATAGGTCACCAGTCCACTCCAAATTGACAGTATCGTGAGAATTAAGCTACGTACACATGTATAAGATTATCCGATAACGACAATGCGGCAACGACAATACGGCAACGGCAACGACAACGGTAATGCGTTTTTGGTGTACACATGACTACGGCTATAAGTATAAAAGCGGATGCGACATGAGAACATTTCTTGCCGCAATGGACGACTGACCTCTACAAGCCCTAAAAAGCTGCTATGACGTCATAAAACCGCACGACTTATGTCCGACAACGGCAAAAAACCGCTCCAGAACCGATTCCAATAATAGACGGATAATCGTATCGCATTGCCGGATAGTCTTATCGCACTGTCGTAATCGTTACGCATTCATGTGTACGGACCAATTCATTTTCCTACGATTCATTTTTTTGCCGTTGCCGCATTGTCGTTATCGGATAATCGCATGCATGTGTACGTAGCTTAAGCTTTACGTTTGGTGACTTGATGGAAAATAAAGCGCTTGGTCGGCGTCGGGCATCACAGATATTTGTTCTGAATACGAACTTGCATTCAATAAATACTCCCTCCCTCGTTTTTCTCTATCTGGCGGTCACATAGTTCATCCTTTTCCAACAAATGACTTGATAGGGCTATTACGCCATCGCTCTGAAATATTTGTATCTAATACCGCTATTAAGGGTCGTGTGGTCATATCATTGAATATGTTCACATGGACAGCCACAATAAAAGCGTGGCTGGGATACCAATCATCACAGGGATCACTTTTGGTGCTTATGATGTTTTAGAAATATGCAGTCAGTATATTTTTCTGTGGGGTCATATGTCTTCTTGTCAGTACGCCGGCATCGTTCTCCACCACCCTTTTAATGTTGCGTTTAATTTTTGCCTGTATATGATGATATTCTGTCGGTGGACGTTTCGCCCGCGAGGCTTGCCCTCTGTACCAATCAATGTGATAGTAGTTCTGTGACTTGTAAACATGGTGGAGAATGAAGCTTTTGGTCGGCGTCGGACCTCCCAGGTCGTTGCTAAGGACCGTGTGGTCATATCATTCAATATGTCCGCATGAACATCCACAATAAAAGCGTGGCTGGGATACAGCTCATCACACGAATCACTTTTGGTTCTTGTGATGTTTTAGAAATATGCAGTCGTGGGGGTCATATGAATTCTTGTCAGTACTCCGGCATCGTTCTCCACCACCCTTCTAATTTTACGTTTAATCCCCTTGTCTATTTTCCTGGCAAAATTGTGACGGTGATTTTATTTATAATTATTGAGACCTGGTCCTTTGAACGAATTTATTTATAACAGAGGATACTCTCAAATGCGAGCAAACGTAAACATATATTACAGTTTTCTATACCCAAAATAGCAGTATATATAAGAGCTGAAGAATATATTTTCTTGATGAAGTAACTTGCAGTTTATCTTCTGGAGTGAATCTTCGCTTTTATGAAAAGCGATATGCCAGTCAAATCACTCCACAAGAGGAAAAAATAATTTTGTTCTTAGATCTTAAATAATCTCATAAACTGCAGACTGTACAATTTACCTCCAAGTGAGAGAAACTGAATAATAATCTCGCTCGTCCTACATCACCAAAAACCTATCAGTGGATGGAAAATAGTTATTGCCAGTACTGATGTTTCACTCAGTGTTCAGATAAACTGTACTGTATGTTTAACTGGGCTGGGCGATTTACAATATTAATTGTATGAAAAGGAGCGATTTTCGTCTTAGAAAATAATACATTGTACCCAATCTATAGAATACATCGAACCGCAATGTCGCCTCCTTGGCAGCCATTATTCTAGTGTGTTTTTTTAGTATCTTGTTCCTTTTTTTGTATTGCTGGATGTGGCCACGCATTTACAAATCTATGTCTCCCTCTCTACACACCCACGTGACCAGGGTTGCCAGATACCGTTCTCGTACACTTATAACACGAATAAATCTAAATTTAAACCATATAAGTAGACAAATCAGAAGATACGGAAACAAGAACTCCAATCAATGAATAGAATAGAATATTAATAATCTTATCCCAAAGTATGACCAAATCACGTCCAATTCCCAGTAGAAGTGGAAAAAAACTTATCGAATTATCCTCAAATTAGCTGTGCCAAAACGCCCATGAATGCGCAAATTAACAGGGATTTTTATTTTTGGCTGAAATATACTTCTGCGTTAGATAAACATTCTTCAGTTTGTTTACAAGGGATAAGCCCGGTACTTATAGTGAGGTGGCTTAGGGTCATATTTTGGGGAGATCGTGACACACTGGACCAAAGCACCAAACTTGGCACACACATCACTTGAGGCATATAGAACAATATCAGAAGGGGTGCCCTTTGCTCTGGGCTCTGTGATGCCCTCTGGCCCGCGAAAGGGCATCTGAGAGGCAATATTGTTATTTAAAGAATAGTTAGCCTAGAAACAGCTTCATTATTTTCATTATGCTTCAGGCTGGGAAGCTGAAACTTGCAACAGTGTATCACTGGTTCATGCACTACCGGAAAATGTCACAAAATCCAAGATGGCGGCCATGATGACATCACAGTGACATCATATTCCCAAAATAAGCCATTTTACGGACGATTTTTCGGACCGATTTTTCCCCATTTTTTATTTGTGGCATTTTCTTCGCTGAAACTGCGTGGTAAATTAGTAAATAATCATCTTATTTGAGATAAAATACTTTTAAGCACTTTTACGAAGGACAACACATTAATTTCGAAGGAATACGATCAAAACAGAACTTTCTGGTACACCCTAATGTTATCCATTACGAATTTATTCATGAAGCTGTGCTCCGAATTTTATGCAACAGGCTCAAAAATAACATGAGTATCATAAGCTATAACTGCTCTAAGTTACTGCCCTCGACGTTTCTTCATTTTGGAGTATCAGGGAAATGTTTTTTGAGAAGGGAGAGCCGGGTGGCTGAAACCACCTATACCAATTAGGTTTACATAATCGCCTGTGTAAAAGGAAACAATCGCTCCTTATCCATGTAAAAATTTACAATTCAGCTTTTCATCTCGTAAAATGGGAAAAAAAGATGGAGATGTCCAAGACTGGACAGTTTTCTAGGGTATTCTAGCATTCACCAGGTTCACCCCATGTTGAGGCGTTTACTTCATCAGACGTCCTCGATGCTCATCCATTAACATCCGATGAGTTATTTGCTTGAGTTGATCTGTCATCACAGCTCACGAGCTAGCGTATCTAATTCCGCATAAGGCGTTGCTAGGGGCCATGGGGATACTTCATAGTATCCATATTAACAGCTGGAATAAAAGCGCGGCTGAGATACTAAGGCTACGACCGAGAATCCACCGTATTCTCGGGTCTGCAGGTGAGGTGCCAAGGGAAGCTTTCCTGTTAAGTCATATGGTTGCTTTTTAATCGCCAGACGTAAATTTTTCCCACTTCTTGCATATCGCTTCAATTTCAATCTTTCTACTTTTAAGTTCGAGAGAAGAATAGCTGAATTAACAAGTGTTACACGGGCCGGGGACTTGTGTTTAGTTCTACACGTCTCTGTATATTTGTGACCGCCGAAAAAAGCCAAAATTTTTGGACGAAATGGTACGAACCTTCATCTGAAGAGTGTTGGAGTCAGTCAGGGTGAAACTGAAAAGAACAATCCCAAAAAGGGCATCTTACGCCTGCTGGAGGCCGGGATTTTTTATTGGAAGGCCATCAAATTACGTCAGGATAGCTAACAGAACTGTATGGCCAGAAAAGAGACTCTAAAACCAAGAAGGAATCAAAAGAACATTTAACGCCCAATGGGGACTGAGAACATGCAACATACAAGTAAGGGTGAGCGAGTGAATAGAATTTAGCGTGGCTTTCAACAATATTTCAGCTATATCGCGACGAACCAACTAAGCAACACCCAGCCAAGTTGTGTTCCTGTTACTTCAAAGAAGAAATCTTTGAAGCAGCATGGAACCAGACACCCTCCATCCACCCTATAAAACGCTGAGTACAGCACACAAGACACAGGCAGGACGCTTACCTGGTGCAATAAAGACAAGTGATATTACAGTGCTAGAATTCACATTATCAAGTTCCTGTTGCTTCTCAGCAAAATGCTTTGAAGCAACAGGAACCTGTACCCACCCAATCACCCGCGCAACATACAAGTAACATGTTATAGCACTTGTCTATATATTGTCATTGAATGGACACAGCTTTGGTCGAATGTTCATGGAACTTTGTCGAGATGGCTGTGGGAATACCAAGTGTGAAAATATAGGCCCGCAATATTGTTGTGGGGGGGGTCGGTCAAAAGCCTGTCAAACATTTTCAGGATAACTATAGGGATCTCAGAGAGTGAATAGACACAGAAAAAGGATCGGAAATTGCATTTAACGCCCATTGAGGGACAGGAACATGAAATTAACATTAAAATAACACGTTGACTTCTATCCGTCGCTATTGACATGACTGAGAGTGCTTAGGACGATTTCAGGCTCAGAGGCAGATTGGGGGAGGGGTCTGAAACTACACCTTATTCCCACTGGGTGACAATACCATTATATTTACACATTTACATGTGCATGGTTCAGGACCCGTGCATTACTCCAATTATATGCCGGTTCTGCAGGCACACCCACTAGTAAAATGATACTGAATAGGGAGGATCCTGTGTTCAATTGTTATTGTTGGATTCACCTTCATTCCCCCCCCCCCCCCGCTCTTCCCAATAAAATTTTCTCTGATGCTCGGAAGTGTTGAGAGCTGGCACTTTGTGTCCATATAGCAAATCATATTAGGGTCATTTAATTCTCGGAGAAGA
>JAVTVY010043727.1:0-19897 GCA_036873755.1 Hanleya hanleyi
GTTCCAGATGGGACAAAATGTACTGTTCGTTGACAGCTGAGTGTACATAATGTGTTGAAAAGCATAAGGTTGAAAGCGACGTTAAACCCTACTACTCACTCACTCAAAAGCATTTAAGTTATTCGTGTTCCTTCTACAAATTGATAGTATTTTGAATGCATTTCATATATCTACAGTACTTACGTATCGGCCCTGGCATACAATTTTGGATGATATTTCTCCCCAAAGTTGTTAATAATAACTTGATATTGATAACAACTACTGTTGCAGGAGTATTAAACAGCCATTGGTGCTTCAGTTAGTCTAATATTTACATGTACATCTGAGATTGTTATTTTTGTATTAGGGGACTTCTATTTTCGAAAACATTTGCTGCAGTACCATCAATACTAATTTGACCACACTAGTGTGCAGTTAATAATATCTAAAAACATTCATATTTCCAGCCATAATCATCCAAAATTAGTTAATTATTTACAATGAATTAATTATTCACAATGTGGAAATTATTCACAATGTGGTAGTTATCCATAGTGGTATTTAGTTACAAAGTGGTAATTATTCACAATGTGGTATTTATTCATAATGTGGTATTTATTTACAATGTGGTAATTTTTCACAATGTCGTAATTATTCACAATGTGGTATTTATTTACATTGTGGTAATTTTGCACAATGTGGTAATTATTCACAATGTGGTATTTATTCATAATGTGGTATTTATTTACAGTGTGGTAATTTTTCACAATGTCGTAATTATTCACAATGTGGTATTTCTTGTTCCCCGCTACTTAGTGGGGGGGGGGGGACTTAGAAACACCGGTGTCCGTAATTCCGTAAGATTTTCTTGTCCGGACAATAACTCGTGAACGATTCGACCGATCAACTTCAAACTTGGGGTGTGCCTTGACATTGGCGAGAGGACGGTTGGGATTGTTTTTCAGCAATGTGCGTAATCCAATATGGCCGCCGTCAGCCATTTTGGATTATAAGCAGTCGGATCTTAGATTTTCTTGTCCGGACAATAACTCGTGAACGACTTAACCGATCAACTTCAAACTTGGGGTGTGCCTTGACATTGGTGAGAGGACAGTTGGGATTGTTTTTCAGCAATGTGCATAATCTAATATGGCCGCCGTCAGCCATATTGGATTATAAGCAGTTGGATCTTAGATTTTCTTGTCCGGACAATAACTCATGAATGATTTAACCAATCAACTTCAAACTTGGGGTGTGCCTTGACATTGGTGAGAGGACGGTTGAGATTGTTTTTCAGCAATGTGCGTAATCTAATATGGCCGCCGTCAACCATATTGGATTATAGGCAGTTGGATCTTGTCCGGACAATAACTCGACAACGATACAACCGATCTACTTCATATGTGGGGAGTGCCTTGACATAGTTGAGAGGAGGATTAGGATTGTTTTTCAAAGACGTGCTTAATCCAATATGGCCACCATCAGCCATACTGGATTTCATTGGATTTTAAGCAGTTTGATCTTGTCCGGACAATAACTGGAGTACGATTTAACTGATCTACTTCAAACTTGGGGAGTGCCTTGCCATTGGTGAGAGGACGGTTGGGATTTTTTTCAGCAATGTGCATAATCCAATATGGCCGCCGTCAGCCATATTGGATTATAAGCTGTTGGATCTTAGATTTTCTTGTCCGGACAATAACTCGTGAACGATTTAATTGATCAACTTCAAATTTGGGGTGTGCCTTGACATTGGTGAGAGGACGGTTGGGATTGTTTTTCAGCAATGTGCGTAATATAATATGGCCGCCATCAGCCATATTGGATTATAAGCAGTTGGATCTTGTTCGGACAATAACTCGAGAACGATTCAACCGATCTACTTCATACCTGGGGAGTGCCTTGACATTGTTGAGAGGAGGATTAGGATTGTTTTTGAAGGACGTGCTTAATCCAATATGGCCACCATCAGCCATACTGGATTTCATTGGATTTTAAGCAGTTTGATCTTGTCCGGACAATAGCTGGAGTACGATTCAACTGATCTACTTAAAACTTGGAGAGTCCCTTGACCTTGGTGAGAGGACAGTCATGTATTATGTTTTATGGATGTGCATAATCCAATATGGGCGCCATCCGCTGTATTAGATTATGTTAAGCTCATCAGCGATATCTCCGTTTTCAAATCATACTCATCAATGATATGAGATATCATCGACCAAAAAAAAATCGACCATAGAGGTCCATGGCCCCCGCAGCAGCAGTGCCAGTTATGGTGGATGTAATCCACCATAACTGGTGCTGCTAGCGGGGGACATGGACCTCTATGGTCGATTTTTACCCCTGCCCGAGCGGTATTGTCGTTGCCTCCGTCGTCTGTCCGTCTGTCCGTCCGTCCGTCCGTCGTGCCGTCCGTCCGTCTGTCCATCATATCCTTGTAAACACATCATCTCAAAAAGTCCTTCACTTACAACAATGAAACTTCATACAGTTGTTTAATACAGCCAGTACCGGAAGCCTATTGAAAGTCGGTGCCATTGGATGTGTTTTTCAGGAGTTATGCCCCTTTATACATGTCTGGCTGTTTTTATCCTTGTAAACACATTATCTCAAAAAGTCCTTCACTCACAACAATGAAACTTCATACAGTTGTTTAATGCAGCTAGTACCAGAAGCCTATTCAAAGTCGGTGTAATCGGATGTGTTTTTCAGGAGTTATGCCCCTTTATACATGTATGTTGGTCCATATCCTTGTAAACACATTATCTCAAAAAGTCCTTCACTTACAACAATGAAACTTCATACAGTTGTTTAATACAGCCAGTACCGGAAGCCTATTGAAAGTCGGTGCCATTGGATGTGTTTTTCAGGAGTTATGCCCCTTTATACATGTCTGGCTGTTTTTACCCCTCGGGCAGATTCTGCCCGAGCGGTATTGTCGTTGCCTCCGTCGTCTGTCCGTCCGTCTGTCCGTCCGTCCGTCTGTCTGTCCGTCCGTCTGTCCGTCTGTCCGTCTGTCCATCATATCATTGTAAACACATTATCTCAAAAAGTCCTTCACTTACAACAATGAAACTTCATACAGTTGTTTAATACAGCCAGTACCAGAAGCCTATTGAAAGTCGGTGTAATCGGATGTGTTTTTCAGGAGTTATGCCCCTTTATACATGTCTGTTGGTCCATATCCTTGTAAACACATTATCTCAAAAAGTCCTTCACTCACAACAATGAAACTTCATACAGTTGTTTAATACAACCAGTACCAGAAGCCTATTGAAAGTCGGTGCCATTCGATGTGTTTTTCAGGAGTTGTGCCCCTTTATACATGTCTGTCTGTTTTTATCCTTGTAAACACATTATCTCAAAAAGTCCTTCACTTACAACAATGAAACTTCATACAGTTGTTTAATACAGCCAGTACCAGAAGCCTATTGAAAGTCGGTGCCATTGGATGTGTTTTTCAGGAGTTATTCCCCTTTATACATGTCTGGCTGTTTTTATCCTTGTAAACACATTATCTCAAAAAGTCCTTCACTCACAACAATGAAACTTCATACAGTTGTTTAATGCAGCTAGTACCAGAAGCCTATTCAAAGTCGGTGTAATTGGATGTGTTTTTCAGGAATTATGCCCCTTTATACATGTCTGTTCGTCCATATCCTTGTAAACACATTATCTCAAAAAGTCCTTCACTCACAACAATGAAACTTCATACAGTTGTTTAATACAGCCAGTACCAGAAGCCTATTGAAAGTCGGTGTAATCGGATGTGTTTTTCAGGAGTTCTGCCCCTTTATACATGCCTGTTGGTCCATATCCTTGTAAACACATTATCTTAAAAAGTCCTTCACTCACAACAATGAAACTTAATACAGTTGTTTAATACAGCCAGTACCAGAAGCCTATTGAAAGTCGGTGCCATGGGATGTGTTTTTCAGGAGTTATGCCCCTTTATACATGTCTGGCTGTTTTATCCTTGTAAACACATCTCAAAAAGTCCTTCACTCACAACAATGAAACTTCATACAGTTGTTTAATGCAGCTAGTACCAGAAGCCTATTCAAAGTCGGTGTAATCGGATGTGTTTTTCAGGAGTTATGCCCCTTTATACATGTCTGTTGGTCCATATCCTTGTAAACACATTATCTCAAGAAGTCCTTCACTCACAACAATGAAACTTCATACAGTTGTTTAATACAGCCAGTACATGTACCAGAAGCCTATTGAAAGTCGGTGTAATCGGATGTGTTTTTCAGGAGTTCTGCCCCTTTATACATGTCTGTTGGTCCATATCCTTGTAAACACATTATCTCAAAAAGTCCTTCACTCACAACAATGAAACTTAATACAGTTGTTTAATACAGCCAGTACCAGAAGCCTATTGAAAGTCGGTGCCATGGGATGTGTTTTTCAGGAGTTCACACAAACCTGTGTGGATTGCTGTGAATAGACAGTAATCGTTCGACTACATCTACTATAGGTAATCACTGCTCTATTGCTATATTGTTTTGTCTGTCTATGATCTATATCATACAGGTAAAATTATGCCCACCCCAAATATGTGAGTTGTTGGGGTCAGAAACATTATTTTCACAATTGCTCTGGGCCCGACCCGAGGGGTCCCGATGGCGACAGCCACATGTTATCCTTGTAAACACATTATCTCAAAAAGTCCTTCACTCACAACAATGAAACTTCATACAGTTGTTTAATGCAGCTAGTACCAGAAGCCTATTCAAAGTCGGTGTAATCGGATGTGTTTTTCAGGAGTTATGCCCCTTTATACATGTCTGTTGGTCCATATCCTTGTAAACACATTATCTCAAAAAGTCCTCCACTCACAACAATGAAACTTCATACAGTTGTTTAATACAACCAGTACCAGAAGCCTATTGAAAGTCGGTGCCATTGGATGTGTTTTTCAGGAGTTATGCCCCTTTATACATGTCTGTCTGTTTTTATCCTTGTAAACACATTATCTCAAAAAGTCCTTCACTCACAACAATGAAACTTCATACAGTTGTTTAATACAGCCAGTACCAGAAGCCTATTGAAAGTCGGTGTAATCGGATGTGTTTTTCAGGAGTTCTGCCCCTTTATACATGTCTGTTGGTCCATATCCTTGTAAACACATTATCTCAAAAAGTCCTTCACTCACAACAATGAAACTTCATACAGTTGTTTAATACAGCCAGTACCAGAAGCCCATTGAAAGTCGGTGCCATGGGATGTGTTTTTCAGGAGTTCACACAAACCTGTGTGGATTGCTGTGAATAGACAGTAATCGTTCGACTACATCTACCGACTACTATAGGTAATCACTGCTCTATTGCTATATTGTTTTGTCTGTCTATGATCTATATCATACAGGTAAAATTATGCCCACCCCAAATATGTGAGTTGTTGGCGTCAGAAGCATTATTTCCACAATTGCTCTGGGCCCGGCCCGAGGGGTCCCGATGGCGACAGCCACATGTTTACATTGTGGTAATTTTGCACAATGTGGTAATTACTCACAATTTGGTCATTCTTGATCTGATAGCAAAACTGAGTGTTACACACATTCTTGATTCGTACTGGTCCTGGATTCCCTTGAATTCTGAGAAAATAAATTTCAGGACCTGAATATCCTTGAATTCTGAGAATATTTGTTAAAAGTCCTGAAAAAGTCCTTTGAATTTTATTGTCCTCTCTCTCCCACCAAAATATCTACCGTACCACGATTAATTGCTGGATGTTCTTTCTAACAAACTGAATTTATTCCTCGATCTAGTCAGATCTGTATGCAACGTGACAGCTGAAAAACATATGTTCATTTCATTCTAATGTACATGTTGATTTGCTGAATGAAACATGGTAAAAGGCATTAAAAAATATCCCGGAAAATTGAGCTAAAGGTCCTGAAAAAGGTTGTATGAACCTTGAAAAGTCCTGGAATTTTGTCTTTCACAGATGGTAGGAACCCTGAGAATTACAAGTTCTAGCTGGGACGAGTATAGAAATATTCGTCCCAGGTTCTAGATATTATATTCTCCACATTTTCTGCTGTTCCACAGGACATGAATGAAGGATAGCTGTAGTTTTTATCAGTTGTATCATTTCTCTTATTATGCATCTTAATATTTCAAATTTAATTTCAATGTCTTGATCATGTTGACAAACATAATTATATGATTGGATTTTTGTCTTGCACTATTATTACAAAATATATTTGCATATTTTATAATCATACATTCATGAGTGTTGTAAACATGTGGGATAAATGACTTGACAACATATTTGTTTGTGTTCGCACCATTTACTGGGGATTTCATAATAGTTTACCATTTGTGGCTGATGTGATGTTTACAAACACTTCATGTTGCTCTGGCAAGTGTGAAGTTGAACAGTTTTGTTGTGTCTGAAGTTGCAAACTTGCAAGTTGACATCGACTGTCATGCTGATTTCTGGTTGGGTTACAGGCTTTCAAACAGCCACTCAGCCAATGAGAATCATAGAAACACACCAATTGAAATAAATATATTATTAGAAGTTGGCAACTTCAGATAGGAGGTGCAAAGTTACATGTGATGTTTTGATTCGTCTAGGCTTGTAATTCTTGTCACCGGTAACCTATTATGAAATATTCTGTAAAAAATAACCTGCTGTTTTGAACCTTCCAAACATGAAAATCTCTACTCAAAACCTTTCACAACAAAATATACCATCATTCCATTACTTAACCATCAAGTATTCTATTCTTGTATTTAGGCATGCATGTATTGTTTGAACTGCTCAATAAAAACCGGAAATATTTTACTTTACATATTATTTTCTGCTTTCCCCCTCAGATTTAGGGTAGTGCCATCGTCATGTACGTCCTCCATTCATATGTACATATGGTTGGCCATCCCTGCCAGAATTCGTCATTTAGAGGCTGCCTCTAAATAATATATACCATGGTATAAAATGCCAAGCCTGCCATAATTCGTATTTAGAGGCTGCCTCTAATTATTTTGTACCATGGTATAAAATGCCGAGCCTGCCATAATCCCTATTTAGAGGATGCCTGTAAATCGCCAACCCTGCCACAATTCGTATTTAGAGGCTGCCTCTAATTATTTTGTACCATGGTATAAAATCGCCAAGCCTGCCATAATTCCTATTTAGAGGATGCCTCTAATTCATTTTAGCCGTAAGTCGTAAATTTTCGCCTTCTTATTACTTCCACCAATGATATGCGCTTTCACAAATTTGGTGCCATATCTCTACGCTTGTTACAAGTTTACTCATCAATTGGTCAAATTTAATATTCTTGATATGACATCGAGTTGTTTATGACTTACGGCTAAAATGAATTAGAGGCATCCTCTAAATAGGAATTATGGCAGGCTTGGCGATTTTATACCATGGTACAAAATAATTAGAGGCAGCCTCTAAATACGAATTATGGCAGGCTCGGCATTTTATACCATGGTATATATTATTTACAGGCAGCCTCTAAATACGAATTGTGGCAGGCTTGGCGATTTAGAGGCGATTTTATACCATGGTACAAAATAATTAGAGGCAGCCTCTAAATAGGAATTATGGCAGGCTCGGCATTTTATACCATGGTACAAAATAATTAGAGGCAGCCTCTAAATACGAATTATGGCAGGCTTGGCATTTTATACCATGGTATATATTATTTAGAGGCAGCCTCTAAATGACGAATTCTGGCAGGGATGGCCAACCATATGAAAATCCATCTCCGTGTTCTCATTGCCGCAATTCAAGCATCAAACATGCATGTGGTCCTGGAGCAGAGTCCTATCATATTTTCACAAGGTCACTGGGTCAAACTGCACATGTCCCTCATTGTAATGCTGAATTTGGCGGGGAAATAAAGAATGCACTCTCAGTGAATTTGCCCGTTCTCCAGTCGTAACTTTACAGGTAAAATTCAAATGTTTCTATATCCTCCTGTTTATAGTTTATATTGGTTGGATAATGATAGAAATATTGATCTAATCTCTATCCACTTTTCTTGGTTTAATTTGCACCTTTTCCCCCAACCTGGTTTTATGCATGTTGTCGTAAAGAAAATATTCTTCTTTGTGATCTTCGAAATGGATGTAGCAATTTAAAACGACACCTGTTCAATAACTTCCTTTCACAAACTACTTACTGTGACTGTGGACATGAAGATGAAACAGTTGACCATTATTTGTTCCATTGCCCTTTGTTTGGAAATGAAAGGGTTGTCTTAATGGAAAATATTAACAAAATTTACAATAACAATGAAACCCCACCAACACAGACATTGTTGTTTGGAGATCAAGAAAGAAGTAAAAATGTTAACGTGGAAATTCAAAAATATTTAGGCGAATTCATAACCGTTACAAAAAGATTTGATTAAGCTTGTTTTTTCCTAGGTCATATTTTTTGTAACAGAAAGCCGCCATAGATACATAACTAGTAACTGAATAATGTAGCGATCAAGCAAAATTGAATTGTCAACTCCAGGTCGCCGATATGTCCAGTGACAACCCGAGCTCTACCCCTTCTCCCCACACTTGTTATGATTATATAATTGCCCTTATATCTATGTTTTCTCTTCCCGCCGTGCATCATAATTGTTCGTCCACATTTAGTCCCGAAGTGTATTGTATTGTTTAATGTAGTTAAATGTGGGAGACACAGTTATAAGCTCGTCTTAACGGAAAAAAATAAAGCATCGTTTAAACCAATTTGAAGTATTTTGTCTGCTGGAAGCCTTCAAAAGTTGGTACGCCAAGCCCAGCTGAACTAAGATTTGCAAACTGTCATCGCTCATATTTCCTTGATTGTAATGTCGCGTCAGACCATCGACCCGAAGATTGAACATTACAAGTAGGGATGTTCGGTCAGGTGGTCTGATGTGACGTTACAAACTAGTATCAAACAAGGGCAGATAACTGATGCAGATTTTATTGAGACATCAACTTTGGAGCACTTTTCTAAAGCTAACTGGGAGACAAAATACTTTAAATAAAACCAAATGAAGTAGACAGGCTGATATTTCCACTTCAACTAACCCAAGACAAGTATAAGTAAGAAATTATGCAAACCGTTGCATTTCACCTTTAAATGCAGGGGGGGGGGGGCATTTTCCAAAACTACTTACCCACTATATGGTCGATGAAGAGCTGTGGTATGAACTGAGACACACACTTCGCGAGACCTACATATATTTGAAGTGTAACTGTGGTACTTTTGCAAGTTTACATAATATTCAAGATGCTCTGCCAAAGTTTCCCCGTTTCTCATTTTATGGCTTTAATTTTAACTATTTCAATCTTATTAATGTTATTGTACATGTAGTACACAGCGCCACAAGAATATCAGAACTTGTGACGAGATTATGGAACGATTAACCACGTTGAAATGCAACATTGTTTCAAATCTGTTCCATTCTCTGCATTGCTGCGACGACCAGCGGACTGTGCAGGACGCTCGACGTATGACGTTGTTAATGTCATCTCTGATGTCAAGAGGGGCTGTGAAAATTTATCTCTGCAGTAGAAAGCTGTCTTTGAATCCTCTGAGAAAAAATATGAGTGAAATGTTGGGGAAAAACTTTATTACGTTTTATAATTCACATCGTTCTCTTGAAGTGCCACAGTCACACTTTAACAATATTACCACCAAGGCGGAGGGTTTCTCTGTAAATTGCAGGGTTGTGCATTGTACATTTGCTAATTTAATATTCGACTCGACTAATTTCACCCTTGAGGGATGTCATGAGCGGGTGCATGATGAAGCACATATTAAATTTAACCATGTACAGGAAAATTATGCACTGTCTCTCAAAGGTCGTCATGGTTTAAAGATGGCAGAAATTACTACAGTATCCGAAATTTATACCCGATATTGTAGGATGAATTATGCACATAGCATTTCTGTAGGACGATGCAAAAATGGCTGAAATGGAACACAATAGGCTGTATGAACAATAAACTGTGCTGAATCATCAGCTTTGAAGCCATCAGAATTGCATAATTAAAACACAAACAACCATCAGTCAGTTTCATTTGTGAACACAATTGGTCCTTCTACACGGATGGCCAGGTTCTTTGGTCTACAAAATGTGTCCGTTCGGATAGGGTTACATAAGCTGCCATTGGTTTCGATTTCTTGACCAGTCCAGAAACTGATCATATGACCAGCACACCTGGAATTCACAAACTTAACAGATGACTGCAGAGTCTCAGAAGTTTACTTCAGTACAGTTCATTCACGTAGGCTACCAGTCTGGTGCCATCCACAATATTTCAATAAGAGAACAAATTCCAGTATGGATTCCGGTCATGGTCTGTGATACTAGCCTCGGTATGCCTGAATATAGTTTGACGAGAGCAGATTGCTAGGAATCTTCACACATAAGTCGACTTCTCCGTTCACACTTCGAATTGGCCTTGATTGATCGGACCACCGAAAGCATTCAAATCTGAGGTGTCAATTTCATCTACAAACCAGAGAGGCTGAGATGAGCCAATCAGAACATACCCAACAGCTGTATGTCGGGTGACATATTCTCTTAGTAGTTACGGCATTCCTCCTAATATGGTGATAGGGGTTGCCAGATACATATGACAGCCAATCAAGTAGCACGCATACAGCACTTTTTGAAATTCACATTGATTTGAGAAAAATGGCGTTTCGTCTCCATTAACTCCCTCTGTACTGGCATTTTTAACAGTTCCAAACTGGTATCAACACTGTCATGAACACGAACACAGGAAGGAAGCAATCAGAGATTGCTCAATTGTATGCCCCCCCTTCCACTTTAATCCGACACTGCCCCGCCATTATTCTGTTCTTTATTGGTTGGTGGAGGCCTAATTTGGATAATTATAAAAATTCTGTTTCAGTCACTTTTTTGCCATGTCTCACGTAATACATATTCCAAATATCAAGCAACAAGTGATAATACGATGCTTCGATGCAAGATGGTCGCCAGGGCTTTCGCCAAATCCGAAAATGTGACCTGGTTATGAGACCTACATTCCTTGGGAGTATATTGTGGTGAAATTATGAAGCGATCAGTGAATTTTGTACCCAATTCACTGTTTTTGGGGCAATTTCATACTTCAGGACCTATGTTGTCTGCTTTGGAATGTAGAATAACATATAATATAGCCATTTTCCTGGTTCAAATCAGTTATGGACTGAGATCCAGCTTGGACAAATAAATATATCCCATTCACTTAGGTTTAAACAAAGGGCCATAACTCTTGAAAATATAACCGAAAGCAGAAAAACTTCACGCTACACACCTATATGGGTCACTGACCACATATCATGCGTATTTCATACTTGCATGTTCATACAATATTAACCGAGATCCAGCCCTACAAATCCCAATTCACAAAGATTTGAAGAAAAAAGGGCCATAACTCTTGAAAATAAAAGCGAAATGTGGAGAAACTTCCCGCTGCACAACTACAGGGCACTGATCACATATCCTGCAAATTTCATAATTGTTCATACAATATTCACCGAGATCCAGCCCGGACAAGTTCCAATTCACAAAGATTTGAAGAAAAAAGGGACATAACTCTTGAAAATATATGCGAAACACGGAGAAACTTCACGCTGCACACCTACAGGGCACTGATCACATATCCTGCAAATTTCATAATTGTTCATACAATATTCACCGAGATCCAGCCCGGACAAGTTCCAATTCACAAAGATTTGAAGAAAAAAGGGCCATAACTCTTGAAAATATATGCGAAACGCGGAGAAAATTCACGCTGCACAACTACAGGGCACTGATCACACATCCTGCAAATTTCATAATTGTCCATACAATATTAACCGAGATCCAGCCCGGACAAGTCCCAATTCACGGAGAATTCAGGAACAAAGGGCCATAACTCTTGAAAATATAAGCGAAACGTGGAGAAACTTTACGCTGCACAACTGTGGGGCATTGACCACATATCATGTAAATTTCATACTTGTCCATGCAATATTAACAGAGATCCAGCCCGGACAAGTCCCAATTCACAAAGATTTCATGAAAAAAGGGCCATAGCTCTTGAAAATATAAGCGAAACGCGGAGAAACTTCACGCTGCACAACTACAGGGCACTGACCACATATCCGGCAAATTTCATAATTGTCCATACAATATTAACCGAGATCCATCCCGGACAAGTCCCAATTCACAAAGATTTGAAAAAAGGGCCATAACTCTTGAAAATATAAGCGAAACGTGGAGAAACTTTACGCTGCACAACTGTGGGTCATTGACCACATATCATGCAAATTTCATACTTGTTCATACAATATTAACCAAGATCCAGCCCGGACAAGTCCCATTCACAGAGATTTCAGAAAAAGGGCCATAACTCTTGAAAATTATACCGGAACTCGGAAAAAAACTCCACGCTGCACAACTACGAGCCACTGGCCACATTCCATGCAAGTTTCGATCCTGTCCATCAAATATTAACCGAGATATTGCCCAGACAAGAAATTCGGACGGACAGACGGATGGACAGACGGACGGACAAAGCGATCGCTATATGCCCCCCCTCTAGTTAGAGGGGGGGCATAATGAAGCGAATATATATACTTATCATTGCCTATATAGTTTCAAAGACTATACTCCAAGCTTTAGAACAAGATATAATATGATGAAACTATTTATCTAGAAAGTCTTTATTTTTGTATACCAACGACAGGCAATCATTGAACTATATTTCTATCGGTACAGAAAGGGTTAATAAAATCTTTTGAACAGAGCCAGTGGGCTGATCTATCAAGGCTGATTCGAAGTGTCAATGGAGAAGTCGACGTATGTATGTGGATGATTGCTAGGATATTAAAGCTGACTGTTAATCCTCCTTGTCTTTGTCTTGTATCGATCCATCGATCTGCGGTGAACTTCCTCGGTGTATGAAGAGAAGACCGAGGATTATGAGGAGAGATCCACACCACCACAACACCGGCAGACTCTCCTCAAACAGTAGATGACCAAACACACCCTGTACAAATAAATAGGATATACTACGAATGGTACTGTCAACTTCAATGAATGGTGATAAAGGTTTACTTATACGCTACTTGGAACAGCATTAATGCTCAGAAATTTATGTTCACCAAGTTGCATGTAAATTATTAAAAAAAAATTAACGTAGCCATTTTCACTGCATTTATAAATTTTTTTTAACATATTTTGACTGGCATTCTGTGCAGCTTTCTGGGTAGATCCCAAGATTACAGTGGAACCAATTAATTGCGTGCTGTAAATTCTGCTCGATATCGCATGGATTACGGAATATCCTATTGTAAAGGATGAGGATAAGCCGGATCGGGATTCAATCACTCTACCTGATGGCTTACGAGTCCAGCACTCTACTGACTGAGCTTAAAGGAAATTCCCTCTAGGTTATGTATGCAGTTATCGGGATTATACATGTACTAAGCACCCTACTGAATCGACGAGTATGATTATAGGTGAATGCACCAGTCCATTTGTCATGCGACCATGAACTGTAGGTTGAATCACTTCACATTGAAGCCGCATAACAGCTGCAATGTTATAATGAGGCAACATATGATTATATATCAGATATGTTGACAGTCCATTGTAGCTACCATTTGTCTTGGCAACAGTCCATTTGGCGAATCATTAGATCAGACGATGTGCTCTCTGTGCATCATTCACAAGTGCATGTTGACCTACAATGGACTGTCGATCAGTCCGATGATGGACTGTCGTAATATTCCTCTTAAACACACACAAGTGGAAGGAATCGAGAGATGAAGGAGTCAGTGATACATGAGGCAGGTAGTAAGTTCCCACGTGTTCATTTTGTGCTCATTTCCTCACACTATAATTCGATGCTAATACCTACAATGGACTGTCTACCAACACCTAAAAACACCTCTCGCCGCAAAAATGTTTAAAATTTTTGTTAACTTGAAATAGCAATAACCCTACGTTTGGTGACAATATAGTACGATATTTCTCCTTCAAAATATGACTGGACACCAGTAACCATACCTGTCATCGATATGCTGAAAATCGTTCATTTTCGGCTGTGGTCACTGTCGTCTGGTCAGACACACGCCCACGCTTGATAACAAAAGCACTGGAAAACCTACCATTGACTGTAATTTGACACGTGACCGGCGGTTTTCACCTATAATCATACTTGTTGATTCAGTAGGGTGCTAAGGCTACGTCTAAGAATCCACTGTATTCTCAGTTCTGAATGTGAGGTTCTGAGGGAAACTTTCCTGTGGAGTCATATGGTTTCTTTTTAGTCGCATATCACTCCAATTTGATCACTTATGACAGAATTATGAAGGAGTGTGCCAAACTTTAGGGAACATACACAGCATACAATTGTCAAGCTACAAAGCTGGTTCCTGACATAACGGAGAAAACATGGGATGAAACCTGGTGGACTGATTTACTCACTGAAGCGAAAAAGTTAACCGCTGTGTTTGTGACTGTGGCTTCTACGGAGGAGGAACAATACTGGAGAGACTTGACAAACGTGAGCCACATGAGGATGTTAGCCAGCACCAGTAAAACCACACAACCCACTCGTATTGTGCTACCAACCTGAAACAATGGGAATACATGTCAATACATTAGTGCAATCAGGAGTCATCTTATACACAACCCACTCATATTGTGATACCAACCTGAAACATTGGGAATGCATGGTCAATAAATCAGTGTTATCAGGGGTTATCTGATACAACACACCCACTTGTATTGTGCCACCAACCTGAAACATTAGGAATAGGCCAACACGTCAATGAATCAGCCCGTGTTTTCTCATACAATACAACTTATTGCAATGCTGCAGAGAAACAATTAAAATTGGACAATCAAATATATTCAGGCCCATCATAGGTCCACCACGAAGTTCTACTCCATGTCGAGCTTGTCATATATTTACACTGTCAATGGACCCTTCCCGATATCGGTCTCAGACTTACGTATGTTATGTGCAGTAACGTATGTCGACCCATTCTGGGCTTTGCCTGTGGATTTCTGGGTACCCGAGTATAATTGATTTTTTAGTTTCTCCTTATGCTTCAACATTGGAGTAATATCTTTAGACTAATGACAATTGTTTCCTTGTTTCCTGTCAGACTGTTTTTCAAAAGTGATGCGGGCAGGGTATCAGTTTTCATTATTCATTACTCACTATTTAAAATAAATTTGGGTTGACATCATACGGCCGCCATGTTTGGGAATGAGTTACCTCCCCTGATGAGACTTCCCCGGTGAGCACATTGTTTTCGCTGATCTTGCCAGTTCGATCGTCAGCTTTGATGTGTCTTTGAGGTTCGTGAGCAAATTGAGTTGTGTTTAAACATTTTACTAATTTCAACATGTTTAAAATGAGGAATTGCGCTTGAAAAGTGCATCAAGGTACGAAAAACAGCAAATAAAGAAAATAATTGAAAACAATCAAAATCAAAGTACTTAAAGTACTGATGTCAGGTTTATTGGCATCAGAGGGGTTTATTAGTCCCATATTTGTGATCATTTAAGGGAGGAAAGGTGGTGTTCGCTTCACATAAGGAATCTTCCTCAAGCTGTTCGGTTTGTAGGGCCAAACTTTCACTTTTATCAAAATGATATGAAATGGACCATTTTGTACAGCCTATACATGCTGAATTACAAGACACGAAATAATGAAGGGCTGCAGATGCACGAAAACGGATTTATGGCGCACCATAGGATGGCGCACCATAGGTTCATTGGCTTATTTTCGTATTTTTATGCACTTCTCGGTGCAGTTTTTCATTTTGTTACAAAAATAGGACACCTTTATCCAAAACCAATTTGAGCAACAAATAATTCTGAAATATTCAGTCTAAATAAGCTGTGTGTATCAAAAATGCATTGAAGACGATTCCCTATATCTAAAGCTAACACCACCTTTGTGATCTTACAACAAAAGTTCCACGGATCGGTTGCCAATAGACCATGAAGAATGGCGTGACCGCAATATAGAATGTTTTTGTGGATACATCTCTATATAGGATGTGTATGCACATTTTTATCTAGAGCATAAAACTTCGAGTTTTGTAAAATGTGGATACGCATCCTATATAACAGATGTATCCACATTTATATAATTTCCATACTTATTTAATCTGTGAGAAAATGAATCGACTAAAAGTACATCCAGACAAGAAAATCTTCAGACGTCGCAATCTCCGACAAGTTCAGAAAATTCGCTATTCTCCTACTCCACAATCATTTTATAACAACTCTTGACTATAAAACAAGATACTGTCATACTCATAGTGTTATTTTAAATGCTAAATAATCACGGTTTTACAGAAATGCCTTTAAATTCATATGGATTGGAAAGAAAAACTATAAATCTAGAAAACGAGCCGATCTTATTTAGTTTCATTGAATTCGTATGTCGTGTAAAAAGTTTACTGATTGGTTGAATAACGTGTGGGCAGAGCCAATATGTACTGTTCAGCCAATCAAATTCACGATTACTTGTACTCTGGGAAATTCAGACTTGGGATGAAAGTTCAGAGTTGACGGGATCGAAATATTGTATCTCTTTCTCATCCATACTAGCAAAAGGAAAACACCCCAGGTTTTTATTCTTTGTAGCCATAATCAGATATGTAAAAGAGTTTTGTGCAAAAGTGCCAGTCGTTCCTATTTCGTTTTGTTGAAGAAGATCGACGGAGAAGACACGTCAGACACTTGAAAAAATAACGAAATCTGTCCCAAAAACTTTCGCCAAAATTTCTGCCAGAGTTTTGTCGCAATTTTATTAAGTTCTCATGCTGATAATTGATCAAGTAAGGTGGAAGTAAAAATGTGGATACATCACCAAAAAATCATGTGTATCCACAATTTGGAAATTTCTTGTTTTCGGTGATTTTAAAATGTGGATACGCATACATAATTTGTATCCACAAAAACTCGCTACGTGCATGGTTACGCCTGGAGAATGACTACGGCGCACCCTTCCCGCCGTAACAAATGATACCGGATAAAATAGATTGGAAAGGCAAATTTTAAAGGAAATTGTAAAGATAAAATTTACTGCGATAATGTACCAATTATCACGTTCAATGCACAAGCTACCGTGCATTGCACATGTGTATATGACTGTCAGACAGAAGTACGGTATTTTTTATGAATGCTGTAAGGGGCATCAAATGAGAACAGTCTCCAGGCAGGAGATCAAAACTACACATGTGCAGAAGAAAAAAGAAAAACTGAAAAGTGATACTAATGTTGGGTTTACCCTTGGTAAACCCGACAAAAATGAGCAGTAGGTAAAATGACATGCGGGCGGCTGATGGGAAACAAGGAATCAAGTGTGGAAGGCCTTAACTAGCAATATCTGACATATTTTCAACTTAAGTTGCCAAAATTTTCATTAGGATTTATACATTGGTCATTTCTTCAAATAGTAGGCTAATTTCATGCATTTTTACCAAATTCCACCACCAGTTACCCATTCCACCAGTAACATGGATATTAGCAGGGCCGTAGCCAAGGGAGGTTTTCTAGGTTCGGGCGAACCCCCCTTTCGGAAATTATATATATTTTTTCTCACATAAATGCCCTTTTCAAACACTGACGCGAACCAGTGAACTCCCTGATGTGCCCTTTTGGAGTGAAGGCGAACCACCCCTCAGTGAATCCTGGCTACGGCCCTGATAAGGCCACAACAATTTTAATTTTTTGTTAATAATATTTTGATATTATGGACAGGACCAGATGAGTGGAATCTCATCTACCTGCTGAAGAAAGGGTTGAACTTCAAATGTTAAGTTTTATTTTTAGTTTTATTATCACTCCTAACCTTGAAATCCGCCCGTGAAACAAAAAATTAAATTGTTGTCACCTAATAAAACTGTTCATACTCACCGACCCACAGGTTAAGTCTGCTGTTTCATCTGTATCATCCTGTAGAATTCCCACCACCTCCACACAAACCTTGTGTACCGCTTCCTCAGCCGACAGGGCTAGCTTCGCCCCCACAGATGCTATCGCCCCAAGCAAACCCGCCAGACAGGCAAATACAAATCCTCGAGACAGCAAAATTGGGGTCATCTTCTGATAAACAGAGATTTGAGGCACAGACTGTAGGGCATTGTGTCAGCTTCACCTAGATTCTTTCGCTAGGATCTAAAGACGGAAGAGAAATATATATAAGATGATCAGTGTTGAGCCTTGTGCAACCTGGGTAATCGCAGACACTGCTGGACCTCGAAATTTATGGTCTTCAGGTCATCCATGCTGGTATCAGACTAAAAGGTAACTCAGCTTATTGTATGAAATTTCTGAATAATGAACTGGTTTGCCGTGGTGTTTGCATGTGGGTGTGTGGCGAGAGAGAGAGGGAGAGGAAGGGGGAGGGGGGATGGAGAGAGAGGGGATGGGGCTACACTGACAGGACTGTGATACACAGTGCAGCCTTATTTTGACGTCCATTTTAGGTTATTTATACTCTGTGCATCATTCTTTTACGGAGACCCGATCCAGAGAATGACAGCTCAATCAGTTGCAAAAGAAACTTTGCGATTGCGATCTTTGATACCCAAGATAATAATCCACAATCCATCTAACTCGATGAGCTAAGATAGAACCTCGAACAACGGATATTATAATTTATATCTAGATATAAATAGACCGAGGGATACCAGTTACTCTTTCCAAAACGTCCAATATCTTGACACCAACCCCTCACCTGCTTACACTACTTATTCTTCGAGTCAGTTTATATTCAAAGCACACGCTTACGCGCCACAACATGAACTTAAGGGATCGTACATAAATCCCGGGCATATTCAGCAAGAGTTCTGTCCCTTAGACCGTGAAGTTCACAACGAGAATGCTAAAAAAATAACTACCTTATTTGTTGAAAATTCAATGCGTCCTAGGCCCTCTTTGGGGGTGGGGTGCGAATAGTCATATAAGGAAAACACAATAGGTGACTACATCTGGGGAACCTTATTAAACCCGGAAAAGCTACCTGACAACTACCCTTGGCCTTAGAATGGTGGAAAGGTCGTTAATATATAATAAAAACAAAGTGGGGCCCTGGGGAACGCCAGATGGGACTGAACACCAATTTGGAACAACAACAAACAAACAAACAAAAACACGCAAATATATAAATACAATTCAATTCTTTATTAGCACAGATATGCTGAGATACGGCTAAAGGCACTAACAAAACAAATTACATGTAGTTATCATCATGATGATGAGAGAACAATAAGCTGGAGACACATTATCTTATCCTCAATAAGAGTATATATATAAGAGGACGAAATAATGCACTCGAGACCTCTGTCTATAGCATAAAAGAACAATGCTACTCCCCATTCGGGCCTTGCCCATAATTGTTAAACTGACATATAAGCATTAGTCACCCTGGAAACATAAAGATCTGTATGTGACAGCATTCTCAAGTCTGCAAATATACTTTCATCGCAGCAGAGTATTGAGCACATGTTTAGTGCAGCCTACTGCTGTAAGAACTATTACATAACAATGGGTGTAACTTCATCTGAAATCCGATTAGCGTATGTTGAAAACCTATCAGCTGTATACTTGGCCAATGCACATACTACATGTGAGTTCTTAGATGACATTAAAGTAATAAACAGGCTTTCAGTGTCCAGAAGAAGAAAGTTCGGAAATATATTACAAATGCTTGAAAACATAATTTGTCTTTGACTATCATGTTTACTACATTCGAGCAGAAAGTGCATCTCTGATTCCACAACATTACAGCTAGGGCAAAGCCTATCACATCTGGCAGTATTGCTGTAACGACCCCTCTCAATTTGTAAAGGATGGGCACTAATACGAAGTCTCACAAGAGCTGATCTTGTTGATCTATTACGGATATTCAGGATAGCTAAAGATGGCTCAAAGTTC
>JAVTVY010043728.1:0-20575 GCA_036873755.1 Hanleya hanleyi
GTAGGTCTGTATATAGGCCCATACTGGCTATGGGGGTATAGATCCATACTGGGAATTCACACATGTTCATTGTGATATGGGTTGTTTGGTCTTGTTTTTCACGTCTCACCATATAGAACACAATGGGAAGGGTCTCGAAGTTAAGCGGTGAAATTTTTTGAAAAGTACCGGATAGATCTGTATATAGGCCCATAGGCCTACTGGCTCAGTGGATAGGCCCATACTGGAAAGACGTTTTGGGGTTTAGGTGAGCCCCTAGTACCAAATCTGTCATGTATTGTATCATATTTGTCCTGTATCATACAACATATATTCTGTATTATACAATCGGCAATGTTCATACAGTTTATTATCCCCAATGTAACATCATACCCAGGCTAGGGTAGCCGCCATGTTTAGTATATTCACAGCAAAACAAATTGAAATATCAAACACCATATTTTATTATTTAACGCACCGTCACATTAGGTACAAATGTTTACTGAGCTCAAGTCAACGATCAGCATGTAGACATATAGAGTATGTACGGCATGTTATGGTATTCATCAGTGCACAGGTGACGCATTCAGCCGAGGGGATCTGTCAGCTTGGTAACGAAAAACGTAACATTGGTCACCCTCTCCACTGTCCACCTGGTGTTAGGGCGTTGTTGTTGGGCCCATTCCAAGGGATCCACGGTGTACAGTTTCTCCAGCATCGTCTCTAGCGACGCCCGGTTAATGATGGTAAACGGTTGGTCAAATACCCGGATGTTACTGCTCGGATAAAAGTTTCGGACTTGGACTGTCTTCTTAAGCTGCAGCGCGTAACAAACGCCAGATTCAATTTGAAGGCCGTAGCTTGGCCGTTGGATATTGCCGTATCATGGACCAATGGCGCCGATAGATGTCACTTGTTGGATGAGCGTCCTGTAAGAGATCGCTAGGAACATTTATGGGCTCATCTAGAAAATGTTCGCTGTTGTCAGGCGTGTGACTCGAAACCGTAACGCTGGAATCTATCTATCTATCTATCTTTAGCACACTCACTTCAACTACCCCCAAGTCGAGGGCCGAGGTGTACTGGCGCACGACTGAGCCGCATTGTGCGCATGTGTGTGTGTGTGTGTGGGCAGTGGATTTTACATCCGGGATCTTTTGCAACATCCGGGTTTCCAAGTCGGTTTTTCCCATCATTCCTCCGTCTTTCATCCGAGTACTGTGGTTTTATATCCGTGTCCTCATCTTACATCCGGGTTTTTCATGAGCCGCATTGCGCGAGTGTGTTTGCTTGTGTTTGTGTTCATTCGTGCACAATGCAGAATTACGTTCTCTCCGAAAACTTCCTCTCATCGCATCAATATGCTCAGACACATTCAATATAAACACAACCAAGAGACATCAACAGCAACAGGCACATTGCGCAATACACGTTTTTATTATCCTCACACCATCACCACCACCACCACCTGACGTTGACGCCGTCAACGATCAGCATGTAAACATATAGAGTCTGTACACCATGGCTTCCACGTAGCTGCGTAGACGGGTGGGGTCGGTCAGTCTTAAATTGTAGATATCTTGAATAGGGCGATGATGGTAGAAACAGTGGCGGATCATGGCCAATTGCGCCAATAAATGTCACTCACTGGGTGGTCTTCGTGTGACAGATCGCTAGGAACATTTATGGGTTCGCCCACGAAGTGTACTTTGCCCTTCACGTCGTACAAAATCTGGCCCAAGGCCTTGTCGTCGGAATTTGACTGCTGAAGTAGGGCGACATCATCATCGGCACTCGTGGGATGGAAGGGAGTACCCGCTGTCTCGATATTGGTGCCTACGGATTCCTCGACCTGCAAACGTGGCTGCGGAACAGGGTGTCGTGTGCGTTGGTGTCGCAGCAACTTACTGGTCAGTTTGAAATTACAACACATATAACGGAAGTGGGAAGAGGTGCCGACATACTGACTGCGTCACATGACTTCACAGAATAGTCCTCTGGTTAACCTATTCTAAAGCACATACCAAGAATCTAACGATTAGTGATATGTGTTGTATCTCAGGTACGCTTTTATTGTACCTGTTCATGTGGCAACTTGGATGCTATGACCACACGGTCCCTAGCACCGGCATAAGCGGTATTAGATACAAATCTAGAGAGCTATGATGAAAATACTCTGACAACTCGTATACTGGTAATTGGTGAGCTGTTTCGCTGTGACAACTCGTACATTGGAGATTGGTGAGCTGTATCATCGTCAGATGTAAATGACGGCATTTAACACAAAAGACTAGTATGTAAGGCCCGATGTCGACCCAGCATCAACTTCCCACAAGTGCCAACATATATCAAAGACCAAAAGGTCTGTACAGGGGGCGGGCCTCGGGGACGCTTGGGTGCTTCAGGGCGTGCACGTGTGACGCTGTAAATGATCCGGGCGCTGAAACGACAGTGTACATATCGCACAGCTATACCGGGCGGTTCCTTCGTGCTTGGTAGCCTCATGGCGGCGCAAGTCGTGCAGACGAGTGAATGATTTCGAGCACGTAGTACAAGTGAACATCTTGGTAGTTGACAGCGTGTCTGACGAAACTGCCAGGCCGATTCCCTTTTATAGCACGCTGGCTGGTGTTCTATTTTTAGCACACTCAGTTAAACTACCCCAAATCGAGGACCGAGACTGGTGTACTGCTGTACGTCTGAGCCGCATTGCGCGCGCGCGCTTGTGTGTGTGTATGTTTGGTCTGTGGATTTTACATCCGGGATCTTGTCAACATCTGGGTTTCCAAGTGGGTTTTTCTCGTCGTTTCTCCGTCTTCTATCCGGGTACTGTGGTTTTACATCCGGGTCCTCATCCGGGGCTTTTCCATGTTTACTGTCACGTGATCGGAAGCGGAGGTTGTCAAAAGACAGGTTGCCCCCCGATATTGACTTCCTACTATTTGCAAATGGGGGCGCCACCTATCTCGTGATAACTTCCGGTTCCGGTCAACTAACAATAAACATGGAAAATTCCGGATGTAAGATGAGGACCCGGATGTAAAATCACAGTACGCGGATGGAAGACGGAGGACCGACAGGAAAAACCCACTTGGAAACCCGGATGTTGACAAGATCCCGGATGTAAAATCCACAGCCCTCACACACACACACACAGACACACACACACGCGCGCGCGCACGCAATGCGGCTCAGTCGTACACCAGTACTTCAGTCTCGGTCCTTGACTTGGGTTAGTTTAAGTGAGTGTGTTGAAAATCGATCACCAACGCCGCGATGAGGCTACCAAGCACGAAGGAACCGCTCGATATAGCTGTACGATATGTACACTGTCGTTCAGCGCCCGGGTCATTTACAGCGCCACACACGTGCACACTATGAAGTACCCAAGAGTCCATGCGAAGAATGTGGTCGGCTTTTCAAACTGACCAGTCAGTTGCTGCGACACCAACGCACACGACACCCTGTTCCGCAACCACGCTTGCAGGCTGTCACGATTAACACGTGACGGTGACGTCAGAACTAGATTAATGACAACACAATTTGTTTTACAACATAACGCATTTAATATTTAGCTCAATGCAATACAATACAAAACACAACCGCGGGTTACAAAATACAATAATTTACAGGGACATGACGAAAACGATCCATCTCTATTTTAACTTATCACCCGGAGATGAGAGGGGAGTAGAACTCCGGAACCCGGCCACACGCAGCCCAACGGTGTACGTCCACGACCCACGTCAACGTCGATCCACCGTCCAACGAAATGGTATTCCGGTTTCACACGCCACGTCTCAACCGTGAACGCATGCCTCGTCTTGCATGGCTAACATCACACCATCGCAGACGGATATCCAACGTACAAACAGGTTGTCTGCAATAATATAATTTGAGAACATTTTCCCATATTAAATACCCGAACTAATCAACCATAACGGCACATATTATCAGAAACCTCAATTGTAAGATCAAAATAACATTTTGACAAACAATGTGTAAATAACACAAACGTGTTTGTTTGTTTTGTTTTTTTACAGTGTAGTTCCCACTACGTTTCTAATAAACGAATACGTTACCGTTATATTATACCAATGCACATATATATATATATATATATCGTACATATACCCTACTCACGGATTTCACCTCAAGTACAAACACAGTGAGTCTCCAGGGCGTTGTCGGCCACACCACGTCCTCACTCTGATACAGCTTGGTAGAGACTGACGAGGATTTCGTACACAAAACCTGATTTACACAGAACAATACACTTGCACACGTAACACTACATATCCACAAACCTGTTTGACGGGTACGTTCCCAGTACGATCGGGAACAAACAACGTGCATTATTTTCATACTTGTACTTGACATTTACGTGTAACAAAACCTATTCCACAACATATTTTAAAGTCACAATATAGCGGGAGTGAGTGAGTGAATATAATTTAACGTCGCTTTCAACAATATTTCAGCTATATCACGACGAACCAACTAAGCACCACCCAGCCCAGTTGTGTTCCTGCTACTTCAAAGAAGAGATCTTTGAAGCAGCATGGAACCAGACACCCTCCATCCACCCTATAAACATAGAGGACAGTGCACAAGACACAGACAGGACGCTTACATGGTGCAATAAAGACAAGTGATATTACAGTGCTAGACACCACATTATCAAGTTCCTGTTGCTTCTCAGCAAAATGCATTGAAGCAACAGGAACCTGAACCCACCCAACCACCCGCCACAATATAGCATTTCATATGGCACATCATATCCCGCAGTTATATTTGACCATAACACAATTGGCGTTTTTATAAACGCACCGAAATGAATCCAGGTCCGAGCCGATTATACCTCCGGCTGGGTAACCTCTCACAGAGTATAACCTAAACAGTGAAAATCAGCTTGTTGATGTCAGGCGCTGTACCATAGTATAGCAACGTCTGCGAAAATACCAATTAGCAGATGGTCAATAAAAATTATACATGGATTTGTGACATTACTTTCCCCTCCAGAGAAAAAAAATGTTTACATTTTTTTTTCCAGATCCAATACTTAATACAATTTGCATTAACACATGTCAATCCTTCTCTTTCTAATCACACTCGCTTCGACTTAGGTAATCGGCCCCTACATTTTCGGAACCTTTAATTGCCACTACACGAAACCTGTACGGCTGTAATTTTAAAGCCCAGCGCATTAATCTTTAGCTCGGTTAAGGTAGATCAAAGGTTGGTGCTCGTTTTCTAACATAAACTGTTGCCCATAGAGTTATGCTTAAAATTTCTGTATTCCCCCATACAATGGCTAAGTATTTGTTTTCTATCGTTGAATAGTTTCTTGCTAGCATAGGCGATCGGGAATTTTCCACCATTTTGTTCCTGAAGAAGAACCGCTCCAATTCCGTCATTTGACGCGTCTGTCTGGAGAATGAACGGACTCTCAAAATCTGGAAGACGCAAAATTGGAGAGCTCGACAAATATTGTTTCAGGGTACAAAAAGCGATTTCATGTTCAACAAGATTTGTTCGGCCAGGAATATCAGTCAGAATATCAGAAAACTCACCGAGAAGCCCTGCCATTGCCCCTTGTTGTACACCGAAAACGTGGGCATCAGGGACAGTATCCTTACCCTTCAGAATAAACTCCAACAAATCGTCGGTGGAAATTTGACGATCAGCGTCAATGACAGCATTGCAATCCACATCTATTGCTCCGCAACAAACCTCCATTTCTGCCAGCGCTGAAATACATTCCCTCTCCTCATAAAATTTCAACAAATTAGCATGGTAGGTTCTAATTTACCCCTGCACATTCGATTTATAGTCACAACTGCCTACTCATTCTACTACCGGAAATGGGCCTTTCCACTGCATAAGCAATTTGTTGTTGTCAGCGGGCAAGAGAACAAGGACTTTGTTTCCGACCTTGAACTTTCCGTTACGACACTTCCGGTCATAGTAGCGCTTGGAACGTTTCTGAGATTTTCGAAGTTCACTTTGTGCAACTCCGCATGTATCTTCTAATCGGGATTTTAAGTCTAACACGTACTGGTAAGTGGATTTAACTTCCGGATTGTCGATTTCACGCGTCCAGACTTCTTTCAAAATGGACATCGGACCCCTAACAGTTCGCCCGTACAATAATTCGAAAGGACTGAACCCCAAGCTATCTTGTGGTGATTCCCGATACGCGAATAACAACGTACCGGTCCCAGTTCTTTGGACGTTCTGCACACATTGTCCTCAACATACTCTTCATGGTGCCATTGAATCGCTCGACAAGACCATTACACGCCGGATGGTACGGTGTTGTAGTCTGTCGTTTTAGAGATAACAGTCCACTCATTTCCTGCATAACACCAGAAGTAAATTGTGAACCAAGATCAGTCAAGATTTCACGTGGTACGCCAACTCTACTGAAAATGTCTACCAAGGCTTCCGCTACACGTTCGGCTTCTATGTTTTTAAGGGCAACGGCCTCCGGATATCTCGTAGCATAGTCCACGACCGTTAGAATATATCTGTTACCCCGCTCGGTTATAGGCTTCATGGGTCCAACAAGATCAACGGCAATTCTATGGAAGGGCGTTTCGATCAACGGCATTTCACCAAGAGGTATCTTAGAAACTTTGCCTTTTGGAAATGTTCTCTGACAAACATCACATGATCTACAATACCGTTTGATGTCGCTTTTAATGCCAGGCCAGAAGAAATGAGTTAAGATTTTCTTAGCAGACTTTTTCGCTCCCAAGTGACCTGCTAACACACTTTCATGACCAAGCGACATAACTTTCATGCGATGTTCTTTGGAACAACGAGTTGATGAAATAATTTTCCATATTCAATTTTCGGAGACTAGAATTCTCTGCGAATGAGGTCATTTCGTTTCACAAACATGGTAGAATTACCCTTAAACATGCGCACATCCCCCGTATGAACCAATTGCCTAGTTCGGGGGAGTGAAGCATCTTCCTGCTGATCAATTTTCAATTGTTCGACAATAACTTCTGACAATACCTCCGGTACATTTAACGGCTTATAGGGTTTCAAATGCATCAGCCGCTGTCCCCGTGTCTGTACTGCCTTGCCAACATCAACATCTCCACTAAACTCTCCTGACAAATGCCTCCGCCACTCTGGATTCGGATCATTTGCTGGTCGTACTCCGTCGATGTTGCCTAAAATGAGATCATATAATATCGTTTCCATGCATAGAGCGTCAACCTCGCCAACATAATACGGCGTATCCACGTTTACCATATCCACAGGTACCTCTCTGACAGTTCCGTCCATTAAAACGCAACGACGAAAGCGATCGGTAAGCTGGTCAGATGTAGCTAAACTGCGTTTAATCACTACCCCACTACAGCCTGTGTCCCTCAAGACCGTAACTGCAGTACCTTAAACAAACCCTGTGGTCACTGGCATTCCTATCGAATTTACCACATTGTCTTGATCAAACTTACGACTAGTGAAGTTCAAGTCTCTTTCCAGAACAGTGTTCGAAACAGAAGATCGCACAATTACAGTCGAGCCCTGATGGTCTTTCTTCTTTCTGGGTGGTAGCCTACATTGTCTCTGCAGATGCCCGATTTTGAAACAGCGTATCTCCGAGTTTTTCTTTTCGGCGTCATAATGTCGTTTTGTATTAGACAGAGACTTGTGTTTTCCTTGTGAACCCGTACCTTGTGAAACATTGTGGGCTTCTGTGTATTGATCTGCTAAAATTGCCATTTGCTGAACAGTTTAAGGTATTCTTTTTCTGAGATATTTGACCAACCGTTTACCATCATTAACCAAGCGTCGCTAGAGGTGATCCTGGAGAAACTGGACACCGTGGATCCCTTGGAATGGGTCCAACAACAACGCCCCAACACACAATCGGTCGTAGAGAGGGTGACCAATGTCACGTTTTTCGTTACCAAGCTGACCGACCACCCCCATCCACTGAATGCGTCACCCATGCACTGATGAATACCATAACATGCCGTACATACTCTATATGTCTACATGCTGATCGTTGATGGCGTCAACGCCAGGTGGTGGTGATGGTGTGAGAATAATAAAACGTGCAACGTGCCGGTTGTTGTTGATGTCTCTTGGCTGTGTTTATATTGAATGGGTCTGAGCAGATTGATGCGATGAGAGGAAGGTGTCGTAATTCCACATTATGCAAGAATGGACACAAACACAAACACGCGCGCGCAATGCGGGTCATGAAAAACCAAGATGTAATATGAGGACATGGATGTAAAACCACAGTACCCGAATGGAAGACGGAGGAACGATGGGTAAAACCCACTTGGAAACCCGAATGTTGACAAGATTCCGGATGCAAACTCCACTGCCCCCACACACACGCGCGCACAATGCGGCTCAGTCGTACGCCAGCACATCTCGGTCCTCGACTTGGGGGTAGCTGTATTGAGTGTGCTAAAAATAGATCACCAGCTAGCGTGCTATAAAAGGGAAGAGACCTGGCCGTTTCATCAGACACTCTCTCAACCACCAAGATGTTCACTTGCACAACTTGCCAGAAGCAGTTTACTCGTCTGCACGACTTGCGCCGCCACGAGGCGTCCACGAGGCCTCCACCCACAACGATGCACGGTATACTTGTATAACCTGCGCACGGTCATTCAATCGGAAGGACCATTTACTGCGCCATGAGAGGGCACTCCAAAAGGGCGCGACGGTACAATGTAACGATTGCGTTCGACCCTTCAAACGATCCACTCGGTTGCTGCGACATGAACGTTTGATTCATGCCCCGGTACCATGGCATGAGCGACAACTTTCCACTGAATAGGAGCCGCGGAAGGTCAGACCCAGTGAAGATGAGCCCGGGGAGACGAACGCCACTGGTGATGCGATGACGGAGAGCCCGACTATACCCACAGTTCAGAACAGCCTGGATATCCAGCCGGACCTCAGTGTTACGGTTTCGAGTCATACGCCTGACGACATCGAACATTTTCTGGACGAGCCCATAAATGTTCCTAGCGATCTCTTACAGGACGCCCATCCAGTGAGTGACATCTATCGGCGCCATTGGTCCATAATACGGCAATGTTTCAACCGTCATCGCCCTATTCAAGATATCTACAATTTGCGGCTGACCGACCTCGCCCGTCTACGCAGCTACTTCTTCAATCCACGGCCTGACTGGACCTGCCTGCCTTGAACCTGACCAGAAAGATTAAGAAGATCTGCCTGCCTGAACCTGACCAGGAAGATTAAGAAGACATGCCCGACTGACCAGGAAGATTAAAAAGACCTGCCTGCCTGAACCTGACCAGGAAGATTAAGAAGACCTGCCTGCCTGAACCTGACCAGGATGATTAAGAAGACCTGTCTACCTGACCAGGAAGATTAAGAAGACCTGCCTGCCTGAACCTGACCAGGAAAATTAAGAAGACCTGCCTGCCTGACCGGGATTTTCTGCCTGCCAGCCTGCCTGCCTAAGGGAGCGTGTCAAAAGTTTTGACGTTCAAACTAAAAGAATGCGTCAGAAAATGAACAGGTACTCGGTCTTTTTCTTTCAGCAAACGAACGTTCGACAGTCAGAAAATGAACACTACCCCGTCAGAAAAATGAACGTCAGAAAAAGATCATTCTTTTTTGAACGTTCAAATTAGTATGTATGATAGCGGTCAGAATTCGCTGAAGGGCTCACAGTACGGCTATCGTGTCGACTCGAAAAAAAAGAAAACAAAACAAAAACAGAACACTCGAACAGGCAGAACCTTTGAGACTTAACTGTATTTATTTTGCACTAGCTTTCGTAGGTATATAACCCACTTCCTCTGAAGAAGTACTTTCGTTCTTTCAAAGCAACTATGGCAAAGATTTGACGTTTATCTACAGCAAATTCAATAAATGTATTTAATATAATAAAAGTGGATCTTTCGTGCATATTCTGGAGAATTATTTACCGGGAGTTATAGAACGAGCGACATATAGGAACTAACGCGCGTGTATCATTTTTTTAACTATATAATATTAAACTTCGACAGAGAAATATCACCATACTGATTTGGTTTTATTAAAAGTCCGATGTGACCAAATATCGTAAAGAATGATACAATAATCGGGTGAGCAAGTTAGTGAATTAAGCTCCTTAAAATGTTCGTAATTTGAATTAATTTGATAGACAAATAAGGACTTTGTCGTGATATCAAACCACACATTATTATATTACGTATTTGTTCAATCGATGCAATAAATAAAAGAGCTTCTCGCGCGTCCTATGACGCCGTTTGTTTTGATTATAGAGCATTATGTTCATCCCTGTGGATGATCACTAAGTCCAATAATGTTCTTTTTTCTCCCAAGGACCACGATCATGAAATGCAAGGAGTCACCATGCAGTTCGAAAGCCATGCTTCTCACAACAGGACTATAGTTGTTGAATGCATAGCCCCCCGCCAATCATGCATCAGAATTGAGATGTCTTTAGCTGCGGGTAGGAAATTAATCATGTTTTGAAATTATTAATATGCATTCATCGAATTTTTAACACCTGTCTTGGTTTTATAAATATAAAGTATATTTGCCGCAGCTCATTTCCTGAACTGAAATTATAAATTTATTATAGTTCACACTTGTTTAGTTGGAATTTATACATCTCCATACTAACCTTGTCAGAATCCTGGAGCCTAGTTTTCCATCTTTGTCCACACATGGATGAACTTTGTCAGAGATATATAATGGAGAACATAAATCGCAATAGTAATCAAGAACAAGAAAAGAAAAAAAAAACCCGAACGGGTTTCCTTTTTGCTTAGAAATATGCCAATTGCATCCGCGCTGGGGGAGAAAAGAGAACTTGGTCAGCTCCCTATTTCCAGAGTAACCACAATATCGCCATTCACTTGGTTTAAATAGTTTATTTGACGACAGGAGCGCAATAAGCCGAACTTATTAGTGCGTCTCCCAGTAATCGTAGAGGAAATACATAGTGACAAAAGTATAATATAGACATATAAATATACGAAAGTCATTCACTTATATAACGATTTATCATTATGACATTGGGAATTTTTTGTCTTCAGTAATATTATCTTCAATAAGAAATGAGTAAATCAGGGAAAGTATACAGGCCTACAAACTACATGTATGATCATTATAAAAAGACATGGCCCGACTGAATCACGCAGAGACGCCATGCAGCTCCCGTCATATCTCAAGGTAGGCCGCCATGTGAGGTCTCCTATTTGTCAATAAAACTATGGAGTTCAAAGTTTTAATTCCATGATAAAAAAAATAAACCTTGAATAAAACATTTCTGATTGCCAACACATCAAGCCATTTCTTTAAAAAAGATATATGGACCGATTGATTCACGTGGAGACTTCATCACGCATGTGGCGCCCGTCATTATGCAACCTGTGAGGCCCCCTTCATTTGTAAATAAAACAAAAGGACACAGTTCAAACACCAACACATCAAAACATTTCTTTAAAGAAGATGGATATTTTTCATAGACCAATGTATTGAAATATCCTTTGCGGAGCCTAAGCCCTTCCTTCTTTCCCGCATACAAAGTATTCTCTATATAGGGCCCATTTCCAGCGCACGAACTCCATTTTCAATACATACTGTCGGCTTCTTTATTAAAATTATACCATTTCCAGGCATTACAGATCGCTGGAATACGTTTGTAAGTTGATAACGAAGAATCATTTAAAGTAACATGTCCATGACGAAACAATCTATCCACGGGACGCAAGCGCCGTAGGCCATGACTTTTGATCGCCCGACCGAGAATCTCATTTGTTGGTGGATGAAGAAGAGATTCACGAAATGTAAAAATCCACATCAAACAAGTAAAACACTGGGGAAAATAAACAAGAAAGAAGTCATTAATTTATCTTGTCAGGTATTATATAAGCGAACACTCATATATAGGTGGTGACAAACCGCTGAAGCGGAGACGGGACAAGAAAAAGAAAAACGTTTTACTTTTAGTTTTACCATTTTTTTATTGAAGAAAATCACCGACATCGGTAATACCACTCCACATGATTACGGAATGCATTGAATATATACACACACGAAGCAAAAGACATGGCAAATTACAATAATATCTATAACACGGGAATGACGCGCGATGAGAAAGTAGATTTGATCCGGCGCGTTTTTGAGATTCGGGATGGCAGCTTTCTGTATGTTGTGCATTTCTGCTCGCGTCAAACGCCAGCCGTTTGCGCACGTGAGAAAATGAACATGCGAAAACGAACGTGCGAAAATGAACGTCAGAGTGCATTACAAAAATGAACGTTCAAAAATGAACGTTCGGCTGTTCATTTTCTGACGCTGCTGCGTAAAATGAACGGCCTGACGCATGCAGATATGAACGACCTCCTGTTCAAATATGAACGCGTTCCCGTCAAAACTTTTGACACGCTCCCTAACTGAGCAGCACCCAAGCCCCCCATTTCTGTTTTACTCTGTTTTACACTTTTGATCCTGATATGGGGGCATAGATATATACATATAGCAGGTACGCTCCAAAGAATTATTTTTTTACACAGTCCATACCCCCTTTGTCTAATGCTCTCTGAATTTTTTATTGATTTTTTTAACCCCCCCCCATGTCTGTTCATTAATATTTATTAATTTATCATGCACTGTGTGCGGAGAAATTGCATAGATAAAAAATTCGGCCGAAAATAACTAAGATAACTTCTAGTTTATTCAGGACGACGTTTCAACGATACTAGTACCTGTATCGAAACGTCGTCCTGAATAAACTAGAAGTTGTTATCCATAAGCAATTTGTTTATTTTGTGACGAAAATGCCTATGGCCTGGAGAATGTCATTTTCGTTCCATGCTGACATTCTATATAGCACTGTGAATGGACCGATAATGGTGGATATTCGGCTTACCTGTATTGACTGTGCGCTGAAACTTTCAGCGAAGGACGTGTAAATACCCCTGACACGCATCTTGCATCGAAAGTCTATACTTTCGCTTTATGGGGGCTGCCATGTTTGGGCGCGCAATGGATCCTGGGAGCCAGAGCCTATATAAGACGCAGAGAATGGACGTTCGGCATTCTGTCTCAGACTATCGGCGGGTAAACATCGTGCGGGAGAGCACAGAGACAGGATCGCCGCAAATGCGCCGAATCTACCGAAAGTGCCGAATTGACTGCCGAAACAGCGCCGAACCATACGTGAAGGGTTGGAAAGCCGAGAGCTGAGCCGTAGCTTGGGGATAATAGATACTAATACGCACAGTATCTGAAGACGAGATGTCCATCAACGGGAAATACAGAGCACCAAATATCCCACATTGCAGCCCATCACACAAATACCATTTTACATGATTACATATTCTTGCTCACATACAAGATCGTCGGCCTTAGGGACGGAATAGATCTAATCACCCTCACCTACACTAGTTACCTACAGGCCTCGGCTAGAGGTGACGGATTGCACAAGCTTACATCCACGGTACATATTTACACTGCCGCAGGGCTCGAATTGTGCTTTGCCGCAAGTCTTGAATACTATTACAAATCATTGATATTAATTGACATTACACTGTAAGGTAATAATACACCCCCGAGACCAGGGCATTATTACCACATATATATGCAGACAATCTGAGCCTATTAACTCATCCTTGGGTCAACGCCGTGAGGGCCGAAGTCGGGTCGCCGAAGACGGGTCGCCGAAATCGGGCCGCGGGTCGAAGACGTGAGGTCTGCCGAGCCGAAGACGGGTCGCCGAAGTCGGGCCGCCGAAGACGTGAAGTCTGCCGAGCCGAAAGGGGTCGCCGCCGAATTCGGGTCGCCGAAGACGTGAGGTCTGCCGAGCCGAAAGGGGCTGCCGCCGAAGACGCTGTGGTGTGCCGTACGGGCCGATGCCGCCGAAGGGCTACTGCTAGGAGAAGCAGTGATACGGAGAGGATTCCAGAGACGATTAATAACGCTTAGATGAACTGGGCCGTGTAACCTGAGACACGGTAGACGTTCCATACAGTCCGGGGCTACGCCTACGACCGGAGAGGAACCAGAGACGCCGTACCATACCACGACGAGAGCCAGTCTGGACGAGACTGGGCCGTGACACGTCATAGATAGGGTCTCTTGTATATATTGTATATTATTAGTCTTTCTCTTTAAGATAAAGATAACACTTAACGATAACTACCTCTAGAGTAGGGATCTTTATTACAGGTATTGTGCGCGTACAGAGCTGTGTACATAGCAGAATGCAATATTATTACTTTATTATTGCCTTGGTTGTTTCTACAGGTCCCTCCCATCCTACCTCCTCTATCCAGACAAGGTGACAGGTTGAATCGGACCTTCCTCGTTGGCCAATTCCAGTCATACGAGACTCCGTTCACATCGGCCTAACAATTTGTCACAGGGGCCTGAGACCAGGCCGCCTCAAGTCTCATGTACACCGCAAGGATAGACGTTTTCTGACCGCTCGAACTTAATTCAATATAGTTTGGCCATTCCAACGACGAAGCTGTTCCGATGAACATAGTATGTCAAGAATGGTTCGAGAGAATATGTAGCACTATCAGGTTTCGGGTTTTCGTTTCAAAAAAGAAGATAAGATAGACTGTATTTCATATTTAGAATAAACGTATATGTCCATATTGTACAGGTAGCATCTTTAATCATCTTCGCGCTTCGCATATTCGCATCGTAGCTTCGCATCTTCGCCTTTTGGATTTTATGTTCTAATACCAAACCAACGATGACCCTTCTCGGCCATCATAGAATGTTGAATAATGGCGTCCAACTCAGCCTCGTTGTTTAGCGAACATGCGCAATAACTTTTCATCGCATAGCTCCATCGCATAGCTCCATCGCATAGTCCCATCGCATAGCTCCATCGCTCCATCGCATAGCTCCATCGCATAGCCTCATCGCGCATCGCATAGCGCGACTTTTTATCGCATAGCTCCATCGCTCCATCGCATAGCTCCATCGCTCCATCGCATAGCTCCATCGCGCATCGCATAGCTCCATCGCATAGCCTAATCGCGCATCGCATAGCGCGACTTTTTATCGCATAGCTCCATCGCTCCATCGCATAGCTCCATCGCGCATCGCATAGCTCCATCGTTCCATCGCATAGCTCCATCGTTCCATCGCGTTACATTAGAAATGAAAGACGCGATGGCCTCTCTCGCCATCATACGAAACGCATCAAAAAGGTGCTAGAATATAATCGGGAGGAAGGCAAACGGCATTAGAGAGACAAATGTGAAAATTTTCAGATTTAAAGTTTGGGCGTTTTGGGGGTACTGTGCACAAAATAGCATGGTCGAGGTATGAGGTAAGAGAGCATGCGCAGTATAAATATAGCCGGGGAAAGTGTTCAAACACACTCAGTCAGGCTTGTGAAGTCAATCTAGACTACTGATGGCGGGATGAGCTGTTTTTTCACACAGGTACGGATTATAACGTTGGACACACAGGTTCTCGTCACATCACCGCAGTTAAGCGACGTTAAGCTCGGTCAATACTTGGATGGGTGACCGGGTGCTGTACTGGCTGGGCTGATCAGTGTTTCAGAATCAGCGTAGCTGTTTTTCATCTTAGCACAAATGATATACATATACACATTAAGGGGGTAAAACAAAATATAGTTAAACAACAAAATAGGGATAAAAACGAATGAAAACATCACATACTATTATTGCACTGGTTACAGTATATGCATCAATGTCCAGGGTAATAGGAACTGTGAGCACTCTCGTGTTCTGGCACATGTAGGCACCGTCGTGATGTGACTGAAACAAGGTTGAAAAAGACGTTAAACCCTACTACTCACTCCCTGTTTCTTCACACATTCCGTACTTGTGGCTACGTTATAAACTAGAATCTGTTTGTCGAAAATCAATGAAAAATGGAGAAAATCCTCAAGAAATTCTGATTTTCTTGCGGTGGTTGGTTTTCGGTGAAAAACTTATAGAAACATTTATGATAACGTTAGTAAGAATGACAGAAATTTTATGAAATTATGGATTAACCCTACCTGGCCTGGGCAGGCGGAAAGTGCCCCCTTCACCCCCACCCCCCTCCCATTGAACTTTTCTCTGCTGCTCCGAAACGACAAAACCGAGGAGGCTGAATCTTGGTGACTTTTACGCTTATCTTATTGTGGTCATTTTGAGCTTATTTTCATATACCCACGGGCAGAGGATCACGGGTAAATTCAAAATGGCGGCCATGTGGTATGCGCGAAAGTCATGTTTTTCAATCTTTTCGCTCCATTTCTTCATATTTTCCTCGCCTAAAAGGCCTTCAAAGTATTTTATTTATGCAAAACTAATTATTCTATATTTTATTTGATTTGTGTCGAGAGAAAAATCGGAAAAATGGAAATTTCGAAAAATCGACCCCAAATAGGCCGAAAAATGGCTTCAGAAAAGATGACGTCAACATGGCGGCCATAATGAATTTTTTCACATTTCCCGGTAGAGCTTGAACCAAAGATACTGTGTGGTAAGTTTCAGCGCTCTCGCCTTAGTGGTAGAGAAAATATGTAGCGGGGGAACTCCCCCCCCCCCCGCCAGGTTGCGATACACTCCAAATCGCTCAGACCAGATAGGGTTAAACTAGAATCTGTTTGTAGAAAACCGACGAAAGCTGGAGAAAATCTCAAAGAAATTCTGATTTTCTTGGGAAGTTTTTTTTTTCGGTAAAAAAAGGATAAAGACATTTATGACAGAAATTCAAAGAAATTAGGTAATAAACTAGAATTTGTTTGTAAAAATCGACGAAAAATGGAGAAAATCCACAAAACAATAAAAAAAAGTAATAAAACTGTAAAACAAAAAGAAGACGAAAAGACTAAGAAAAACAATCAATGTCTCCTGTGAGCCACCGTAGAATCGGGACATGTCAGATAAATCCTCTTCTACGGATCTGTTTCTTCATGAGAATCTCTCATCTGTTGTACTAGTTATAAACAGGAGTTATAAGTAAGCATAAGGCCCAATCTAATCAGTGCATACAGGAATACTTACATAGACTTATCCGTAAAACATGAAGCTCCTCATTCTTGCTATCCTTGTGGCGGCCGTCTCTGGTAAGTATATCGGGTACAATGAGTATAACAGTAATAATGCTAAGAAATTGTCAGCTTTTATACCGTAATTCTGTTCAGCGGATAAGTCTCTCTGGTCAGAGACACCGGTCAACCTGGTGCGGTAACGTGGCTTTTTTCTATTTTTTGTGTTTGTTTTTTGTTTTTGTTTCTTTTTTGCTAGAAAAGAACAGATTTACATGTAGGACAATTAATGTGCAAAATCAAAATAGTTTGTCGTGAAGCTTAACATCACAGTACTGAAAACTTCAAGGTTGCTTACTGTTACCATCGAAACAGATAAGATAAGATAAGATAAGATGGTTTATTGCTCATTTCTGCCAGAAGGCTAAAGGCACCACATAAAAACAATATATACAAGACTTTAAAATTTTTTTTACAAGCAATACATAAAAGCAATATATACAGGATATATAGAAAGCACAAGCAATACATAAAAACAAAACATACAGGATATATAGAAAGTACAAGCAATACATAAAAACAAAACATACAGGACATAAAAAAGTACAAGCAATACATAAAAACAATACATACAGGACAAATAACAAGCGTTCTGAGAACCCCAACATCTCGCCTTGCGGGGTCAGCATATTGAAAGCATACATGTTGAGCAAACCATATCTGGAATAGGTGATGTGGTACAGACAATGATATCTGGAATAGATTATCTGGTACAGACAATAACATCTGTCCCATGTGGGATTACTGGCAAAACTTAATCCCATGTAGGATGGATAGGTCAGTGCCGTTGGATTACTGGTAGATAGGGCAGCCCAGTGTGAGATTACTGCTGGATAGTTCAGTCCCATGTGGGATTACTGCTGGATAGGCCAGTCCTGTGTAGGATTACTGCTGGGTGGAACAGTCCCATGTTATTACTGATGGATAGTCCCCTGTGGGGTTAATGCTGGATAGTCCAGTCCCAAGTGGGATTACTGCTGGATAGACCAGTCCTGTCTGGGATTACTACTGGATAGGTGAGTCTCGTATGCGATTAATGCTGGATAGGACAGTCCCGTGTGGGATTACTGCTGCATAGGCAGTCCCGCGTGGGATTACTGCTGCATACGGCAATCCTGTGTGGGATTATGGCTGAGGAGGCCAGTCCCGTGTGGGATTACTGCTTGATAGGCTAAGCCTGTATGGGATTACAGCGGAATAGGTCAGTCCCATGTTAAATTATGGCTGGATAGGTTAGTGCGATGTGGGATTACTGCTGCAAATTGCAATCCAGTGTCATATTACATCTGGATAGGTCAGTCCCATGAGAGATTACTGCTGCATAAGCCAGTCCCGTGTGGAAATACTGCTGGACAGGCCAGTCCCATGTGGGATTACTACAGGATAGTTTAGTCCGGTCTGTGATTACTGCTGAATAGGTCAGTCCCGTGTGGCATTACTGCTGGATAGGCCAGTGCCATTGGGATTACTGCTGGATAGGTCAGTCCTGTGTGCGATTACTGATGAATAGGCCAGTCCCAAATTGGATTACTGCTGGATAGACCAGTTCGGTCTGGGATTACAGCTGGATAGGTCAGTCCCGTATGGCAATACTGCTGGATAGGCCAATGCCATTTGGGATTACTGCTGGATAGGTCAGTCCCGTGTGGGATTACTGCGGGAGAGCTGTGACCTAGGACAACATGAAACATATCCACCAAGTTTTATAATCATCCCATGAAAGGTTCAACAAACTTTCCGTGTACAGATCTACCTGTACATTTTTGCCCAACAAAAACCTTATCAATGGAAAGATACAAAGTCTAAACTGCAATAATTAGGAAAAAAATTCATATTTAATGTCATATTTCTTAAATAGCACATGCACATCTTTGAATCACATTGGACTTGGGTAGCAAGTGTCAAACTCATCCAATGAAAGCTGACAGCTTCAGAAAACTTTCCATGTACAGGTGTACATGTATATACATGTACATTATTATTGGCATATTAAGACAAAACTCTCAAAATTTGAACAAAAATTTATATTTCATCTCCTAAATATCACAGGTACATCTTCTTTCTACCAAGTTTCATAATCATCCAATGACAGCTGACAACTGCAAGAAACTTTCCAAGTACAGATGTACATGTGCACTTCAGCTAAACGCAAAACTCATTCATAGGGATTTTAACATTAGAGCACCCCAGGGGTAGTACCCCCAGGTGGCATACCCACCCCCCATATTTTTCTATATTTTTTTCTAATTTTTCTAGATTTTTTTTTAACTTGCTAAACCAAAAACTCATTCATTTCCAGGCAGGGGACACCGACACCGATATCGACACCGACGACGACATCCGCTCCCCCCTCACAATATCTCCCCTTTACTTCGTAAGGCGAGATAAAAAGTACAAGCAATACATAAAAACAATAAATACAGGACAAATAAAAAGTACAAGCAACACATAAAAACAAAACATACAGGACATATAAAATGTACAAGCAACACATAAAAACAAAACATACAGGACATATAAAAAGTACAAGCAACACATAAAAACAAAACATACAGGACATATAAAAAGTACAAGCAATACATAAAAACAAAACATACAGAACATATAAAAAATACCAGCAATACATGAAAACAATACGATCAAAGTCTATCCAGATACATGTGTTGATGATTAGCCCATCGATCTGTGGGCGCCTGGCAACTGTGGCAGGGGAGACTACTCTATTTTGTATTTAACAGTGTAATTCAGGTTTCATCTACTGTAACATTGCAGAACAGGTATAGACATATTTTGCTATAGCATCTATCACTGATTGATCAACTGAGGACATAAGAGTACCTAGTAAATACGGACCGAGTCTCGGTATCGCCGTGGGCATGAATAAGCCAATAGTATTGAATAGAAAATCTCTCTCTTTTTCGAATCTAGAAAATTCTAATAGAAAGTGATTCTCATTTTCTATCACCTTGCAGACACTACATAAACGATCTTCTACAGGTGTATTATGGTATCGACCTCTTTCAATTTGGAGACGATGTGCGCTAATCCGAAACTGAAACAGAGAAACGCGATGTTTTCTGTTCGTTACAGACATGACTGTATCTTCAGCTGACAATTCAGTTTTGAAGGTACAGTAAGTTTCCATTTTGCTGAATTTTGAGATCTTTTCCTTCCACATATTACGAAATTTTGTCAATAGTATTGTTTTAATGTACTTCAGAGTTGGTTTGGGAGATTTACATGTTTGGTTTTCCCAAAGGTAATAGCATCCTACTTCCGATAAAATATTTTTTATAGAATGAACCCAATTCCGGCAATTCAGCAATCTATTCGCTTCAATTTGTTCTAGGTATGCATTGTATAATAACGAAGTTGGGTTAGATGACAAAATATGTATATAAATGTTTACAGTATTCAAAATAGCAGACAGTTTAACATGGGTTTTTCCGAGTTCCCCCAGCACTGCTAAGTTAACTGCTTTCGAGTGTACTCCCAGCAATTGTTTAAGGTATTTAATATGCACAGTTTCGGTGTCAT